>CM045728.1:63559849-63822349 GCA_024760905.1 Plotosus lineatus | reverse complement strand
AACGTAGGGAGAGAAGAGAATTCAGAGTACATAGAGGAAAGCCACACATGCACAGGGAGGACGTGTCAACCTCCTACAGAAACTAACTTTCTTGAGCCCAGGACTCAAACCCAGATCCTTGTTGCTGAGACCCTGGACCACTAACCACTCTGCCACTGTGCATCTGATGTTAGGACAGTGTCCTTTACTTGTGAGGGAGGACCAAGCATTTTTTTTCCAGACTGAATGCATCACATTTTATTATAAATGATGTTGCATGAAACAGCTGTAGTGAATGAAATTTTTATCTACATTTCAGAGCATCTCTTTGTCTGCAGTAGTTTTTTTTTTTTCATTATTATTGTTTCATCCACTTTGTTCATTCACTTTGGCATGGATTGGATAAGTTTGTGCAAAACCTTGTGATGCATTTTAGATCAAATCCATTGGAGTGCCGTCTGATCATATGCTTCAATAGGACAGATTTGTCATGAGGAAAATCTGACCTTTTCTACAAAGCATTCATAAAAGGTCAGTATCACGCATTTGTGTCTTTATCCTATCAGTATGCATTAATAATATTGAACATTTACTTACTTTGTTTTAAATATTTCAAAATTCTAAAAGCATTGTGCTTGTTTCCAATTTCTCAGATGTTTCAACCACACTGTACAGGTATTTGTATTTAAACATGTGTGTCAAAGAATATCTGGAATGCCGCAAGCCCTTAAAGGACACATCTGTATTGCAATAGTGTTGCTTTGGTGTGATGTCCAGCATTTCTGTGTATTTGCATGCTTCGATTTTAGCATGTCCCTCCCAAAAAATGTCCATCCTCTGCCTGTACTCCATCACAGCTACAGGTGGGTAAACCTTTATAGGTGGTTGGGGTTATGCTGGCATTCATCCCAGTACTACCTTTATACGCAGTACACTTCTCCTGGGCCAGATTTATGGCCGCTGTCATCCCCCCTGTAAGCTTGCAGGGGCTAAGAGCCAGCGGCAAGGTGTAGCAGCAGCAGCAGTTGTTTCTGACAGGGAGGAAACATGAGATGGAGGCTGGGCCACCCTGACATCCTGCAGTACATTGTGTGGGCATTGAGTGGGCAATGGCCCAGAGAACAGGACAGGGGCACTGGAGAATTAACCGCAGACAGTACTTTCTTCCAGATGATGTATGGGCGGAGGTATACTCAGGCCACACTGGGCCTCAGTGCAGCAAATTTCCTAATTATAGTTGGGACACTTATGTGAAGTAGCAGGGTTAAAAATTCTCAATGAGTGTAACAAATGGCAGTCATCCACACACTGATTTCAACTGCATGGGATTTTATTTTGGAAAACGACTGATTCTTCACCAGCTTCATACATTTATCACAGGACACTCTTAAGATATTTAGCAGGATGTTGTTCAATTAAGCCATGTGTCCTTATGCTGGCACAGCCAAGTCTGAAATATGAGTGTGCTTCAAAAACGCCACCATTTGGTAAATTAAAATGACTACTTCATTGATTTTTCTATTTTTCACTGACTTTGTTTCAGAACACTGTGAGATAGTTTTCTTATTTTGCTAAATGTACCTAATTAACAGTGACAATAAAGAATAGATTAAGTATCATGGTGCATGTCAAGGTATTTGAGATGTACAATATTTCATTGCATTGTTTAAGGGATCTTTCTTTCAAAATTATTTACATTCTTTATTTACCTCTCAGCAGGGATATACTGCCAGCATGGTTTTAATAAAGCCATGTCAGGTGGACACTCAATCAGGCACACAGTTGTTTGGTGACACGAACAGGGAAGTTCAGCAATGTAATATCTCAACCTGAGTATTTACAGTGGAAAACACATAGATTTTTAAATATGATAATGCTCAGCAGTATTTATTACAGATGTCTGTATTAGTAATTGTGAATAATAATAATAATAATAATAATTATTATTATTATTATTATCATTATTATTATTATTATTATTATTATTATTATATTATATAATATTATATTATATAATTATATTATATAATAATATGAATAATAATAATAATAATAATTATTATTATTATTATTATTATTATTATTATTATTATTATTATTATTATTATTACTTACTTACTTTTTCCAAAGGTATTTTGACCGTAATTGGATTAAGTAAATCCAAGTTTAGAGGATACAGGATTGGTGCTAATCCTGTATTCCAAATTATATTCTTGGAATAAAAAAATTATTTGAAACAGTTTTGTGTTCATAACTACAGTGGTACCTCACTTTACGAAAGTCTCACCAAATGAAAAATTCAGGTTACGAAATGCATTTTCCAAAAATCTTTGTCTCTGGATATGAAACAAGTTTATGTTACGAAAACGCCATTCAAACATTAAAACAATGCACAAGCTGTTCTCCCATCAATGACGTTCAAACATCCCACCCCACTGGCATCCCATTGGCTAAGAGGGATGACGCAGCTAGCTCCCATTGCCTATATCCTAACATCCTGTCCCCCTGGCCTCCCATTGGCTAGGAGGGATGATGCAGCTCCCTCCCATTGGCTATTATGGAGCTGCCTCTACCATAATGCTTTTCGTGTACAGGACAGAGTTACTGTTGTTTCATACTTTATTTCTTGACTCAGGCTTTTAAGCTTCCATAAACATTTGTAAGATTATAACTCTGCTAAGAAGACATGGTCAACACACACGCGCGAACACACACACACACACACACACACACACACGCACACGCACACACACACACGCACGCACACACACACACGCACGCACGCATACACACACACACACACACACACACACACACACACACACACACACACACACACGTGTGATTTCCGGTACGAGTGAGAAGAAGAAATGGGCTCGAGTGATATCGCAAAGGAATATGGCCAAACCCATCTACCATCAGTACAATATTGAAGCAGAAGGAGGTCTTAAAAGGTATGCTTTGATATTTTTAAAGGGATTAGGGGGTATAGTATTTGGAACGAATGACACGTTTTACATGTAAAATGAGGTTCAATTTATGAAAAATCCAGGTTAAGATAAAGGGTCTGGAATGAATTAATTTCATAAGGTGAGGTACCACTGTATAACATAACATTTTCCTCATGCTGGTGTGTAAAAATGGCTTTATATTCATAATTAAATGACTGCGTGTTTCAGAAAACAGTCTCTCTCTCTCTCTCTCTCTCTCTCTCACACACACACACACACACACACACACACACACACACACACACACACACACAAGGTTAATAAAGCAGGTAAATAAGGCTTCCCAGACAGAAGGTCTCAGGTTTGACTGTTCTGTTCATATTGTATTGTACTGTACTGTACTATATATATATATATATATATATATATATATATATATATATATATATATATATATATATATATATATATATAAAATAAAAATAAAAGGACAGGACAAAGACTTTCTATTGAAACTCCATTTATCACTACAGATCTGTTTCAAGGGGTGGTGAAACCATCCTCTCTTCAGGTGATTATAGAATTTTTTTTTTTTATTATTTGCTCTACCAAAAAGTATTGAGCACTCTCCTATGGAAGGATCTACTCAGAAAATCCTATATATATATAATTTTCTTTCTCTTTTTTTTTTCTTTTTGGGTACTCAGGTTTCCTCCTACAGTATTTGACTGTTTCAGATTTCACCATGGCATGAATGTTTATGGTTGTGTGTTGGCCCTGCAGTGGAATATAGTTCACATTGCTTTGACAAATGAATTAATTAATTTAAAACAATCCAAAGACAGTGGAGAAATAGTAGTGGCCTAGTCTAGTGGTAAGGTGCTGGATCCCTGATCCTAAGGTTGGGGGTTCAAGGCCCACTCTCCTCGGGTTGTCACTGCCCCCCCCTCCCGGGCCAGCTAACTGGGTTATCAAAGTCCAGCCATGTCTCTCACTGTCTATAGTGTGAGGCCGTAAAAGAACCATTGCTGATTTTTGACAAGAGAAGATGCAAAGCCATCAGTGTGTCTCCGCCCTGCGATGGCCTGGTGAGCTGTCTAGGATGTACTCTTCCCTCGCTGGCTGGGATGGGTGGCAGCCTCCCCACGACCCTAATTAGGCTTAAATGGCTACAGAAAATGAACTGAATGAACAATTACAGTGGTACCCTGACTTACGAGTGTCTTTTATAATGAATTTTCCTTGATACGAGCTTCGATCCCACCAAAAATCTACACCATCCAACGAGCAAATTTTTGACTTATGAACTCTGATGGGGAAATGACTTTTCTGGGTTGATTAGCCTCGTATTATTCCGCGTATATTCCTCCTCGCGCCGAGAAAGCCTTGTGCAGTGCTTCTCAATTATTTTCTGTGATGCTCCTTATAGGAAGAAAAAAAAATATATTTCACCCCCCTCCCCCAGTGCCCCGCACGCAACTATAAATAGTGTTTACTGAACTTCGTATTGTTTGTTTGGTGCTTTTTACATACACCATAACACGACAATGAGAGCGCCACTGCCACCTACTGTGGCATGTTCCCCAGGCATCACACCACACCCCCCACACCATGTGTATGTGTGTGCGTGTGCGCCTCGTCTCAACCATGTGTATGTGTGTGCGTGTGCGCCTCATCTCAACCGTGTGTGTGTGTGTGTGTGCATGTGTGTGCGCTCTTCATCTCTTTCGTGTGTGTGTGTGTGTCTGTTTGTGTGTGTGTGTGCGCGTGCCTCATCTCCACCTTGTGTGTGTGTGCACACCTCGTCTCTACTGTATGTGTGTATGTGTGTGTATGTGTGTGTGTGTGTGCGTTGTCTCTACCTTGTGTGTGTGTGTGTGTGTGTGAGTGTGTGTGTGTGTGTGTGTGTGTGTGAGCTTAGCAGCGTGAATATGATTAAATAAGACATTTAACATACAGTTTCTCTTGTTTATTATTATTTATTATTAATTATTATTAATGTTAATGTACATGTTTTATTATTATTATGAAATAATTATTGTTTTTACATGTTTATCTTTAATATATTAGGTGAAATATACATGTTTGTGTCAGGTTATATGAGTTTGGGAGGGGGTTGGGACGAATTAATTGGTTTTCTATTATTTTCTACGGGAATTTATCTAGCGAGCGTTTCGACTTACGAGCTCGCCCTCGGAACGGATTAATTTCATCAGTCAAGATACCACTGTATACAAAAAACATGTATTCATTTCCTAAGCTGCTAAATCCTAATTAGAGTCGCAAAGAAGTTGGCACCCATCTCAGCCTGCATGTTTTGGGTCTGTGTGAGGGCACGGGGAGAACATGCAAACTCCACACAGAAATGTCCAGGACCAGAGATAGGACCTCCTTGATGTAAGGCAGAAAATCTAACTACTGCACCACAATGCCACATATTCAAAACATTATTATTATTATTATTATTATTATTATTATTATTATTATTATTATTGTGTTTTATATATAGTCATAAATATTCAATTTAATTATTTTACAAACATGGGTAGTGGGGCCCGGTAGTAAGGTGCTGGATTACTGATCCCAAGGATGGGGTTCAAGCCCTACTCTCAATAGTTGTCACTGCTGTCCCCCGTGTGCAGCTAAATCTATCTGGGTTATTAAGGGTCGGCCATGCCTCTCACTGTCTATGATGAGAAAAACTTAAAGGAACCTTTGCTGACTTTCATAAAGAGTAGCTGCATAGCCGTCAGCATGTTTCTGCCCTGCACTGGTCTGGTGAGGTGTCCAGGGTGTACTCACCCCTCACCCAGAGTCGGCTGAGATAGCACCAGCCTCCCCGCAACCCTAATTAGGATGAAGTGATGTAAAAAAAGGAATGATTATTTTGCAAAGCTCTCTTTGAATGTATGAAAATAGGTCAGTATTAGGAGAACATGCATTACAACCTTAATAGCAGTAAGTGATAAGGTTGAGTATACTGTACATAATTTTTCATAAACATTTACACATTGCCTAACTGCAATACAAAAGGAGGATATGTTGACCTAAAAAAAAAAAAAAAAAAAAGGAAATTGAAAGTAATTGAAAGAGTTAAGGATTTTACTATCAGGCTTGTGCAGAGTGTTGGCAGTCAGAACCCCTGCACTGGTCTGTCAGAAATGCAGATGCAATGCAAAAGCTGCAGGAGTAAATCTGCCTTTAGCAAATGACAGAACAGACAAAGCGTTTACACTCTAAATGAACACATTTTTCACAAACATAGGCAAAGCAAACTTTCCAAAGTGGTCTTTTGAGGTTTGAGTGATTCAATAATTTACATAAACACATGTTTGGTTGTGAGCAACGCCGGACTGGGTTCAGCATCTGAGAGGCAGCAGTTCATTATGTAGGCGTTCCATTTGCATAGATTTGAATATGCAGGAATACTGTCTGGAGTGGGTGGAGACTATATTTCCGCTCAGAGGCTGATCCACATCCATCTCTATATTGAAGTGAAACTGTACACCACAATATGCAATTTTCTGTGGTGCAGATACTGAAGTGCATTTAAATATCTATTGTGTTGACATTCTAAAAACATCTAGACCCAGAAAACAAACACACCTTTTAATGTGGCTATTTTAAGAGTTTCCACCAGCATAACACACACACACAAGAAAAAAAAAATGTATTCTTAAAACACAACAGGAGCACAGACACATACACAAAACCCCATAAACGTACCTGAGAAGAATATTTTAATGCCTTTACTTTCATGGCCAGCTGTAAGAGCTTCATTCAGCAGCAGGAATTGAAAGAAAACTGCCACTCACGGGTGCAAGTGCTCAAGTACACACACTCTGTCCTGGCTGTCTGGATAAACACACCATAGCTACTAAAAATACCTACGACAGAGCTACAGTAGGGACGATATGCCCCAGCTTAGCCTTGGCTCCTGAACGAAGCCCCTTTATCACCATTCACAATGAACCTGACTGAAAAGCCATGATGTGCAGCCTTTCAACAGCAGGTGCCCCTTTCACTCTTCTATAGGCCAGACCTAAGATGGATTCTACCAGAACACACTGGCTTGCACTCTGAAAAAATGACTAAGAATTACAGTAAAAATGGGGGGGAGGGGTTTGGTGGATTAAATATGAATAAAGTAATTATAAAATTGTACAACAGCTAACAGCAATATTAGCTATGAACATTCACCGAGCTTTGTAGAAGGATTGTCTTTCGAGTTGCGGAAGAATTTTGGAATAGATTTTAATCAGTATCTATATATCCGTGGATTTTCATCAACATCATCATTTTCTGTAACCGCTTAATCCTAATTTGGGTCGCGGGGAGGCTGGTGCCCATCCCAGCCAACTTCGGGCGAGGGCAGAGTACACCCTGGACAGCTCGCCAGGCCATCGCAGGGCGGAAAGACGCTGATGGCTTTGCAGCTACTCTTTACGAAAGTCAGCAATGGTTCTTTTACATGCCTCACACCATAGACAGTGAGAGACATGGCCGGCCTTTGATAACCCAGTTAGCTGCACTGGGGGGCAGTGACAACCTTGTGGAGAGTGGGACTCGAACCCCCAACCTTTGGATCAGCGATCCAGCGCCTTATACCATTAGACCACCACTGCCCCCTATATCTGTGGATTTTAATAGAGGGAAATATTTATGAATTCATAACTTCACAGGTTAACTGTAAAAGCTGAAAGAGATTGTATACCTGTTAATTTTATTCATATTTTAAAAGCATCCCAATGTACTCAATCTTAACAGCAAATAGGAAATTGTGCTCTAAACAACATATGCTTGGAAATGATCCTTTTTGACCAATCATATGCTTTCATTATGAAGTTTGGTTATTCATCCTAAAGTTTGTGTCCATTCCTAAGACAGATGGGTCATACTGGCTCATTTTGATTTTTCGGAAGATTTTAGCTAGTAATTAAAAAAGGGCCCAAATCCACAGACCCCTGAGTGCTAATGTTCATTACTTTCTTCCAGAAATTTACATCGTCACAATTGTCAGTTAGTTCATTTTTCTGAACTACTTAAACCTAATTAGGGCCGCAGGGAGGTTGGCACCCATCTCAGCCAACTCTGGGGGATGGCATGGTACAGCCTGGACAGCTCACCAGGCCATCACAGAGCAGAAACATGCTGATGGCTATGCAGCCTGTTCTTGACGAAAGTCAAGCAAAGGTTCCTTTTAAATGACTCTCACCATAGACAGTGAGAAACATGGCCGGCCTATGATAACACAGTTAGCGGCAGTGGTTAGCTACCTAGTTTCAGGGCTCATAGCAGTTCTCAGGGGTGGTATGATGGTGTAGTGGTTAGCACATTTGCCTCATTTTTAGAATGTCCTTGGTTCGATTTCCAGGCTTGGGCCTCACTGTGTGGTGTTTACATGTCCCCCCTGTGGTTTTGTGCGTTTCCTCCTACAGTGTAAAGACATGTAAGTTAGACTAATTGGCAGTTTAAAACTACCCAGAGGTGTGAGTGGTTACGTGCGTTGGCCTTGTGATGGTCTTGCAAGTTGTCCAGGGTCTTGGTTGAAACATGCACCTGCCTCTCTGCGACCCATGTCGGATTAAGTTGTGCAACAAATAAGAGATGATAGCAGTTCCTCATGCAAACATTAAGCCTTAAATCACCATATGTCACGTCCTTGTTTACGCTTCTTAAGATATTTAGCTGAACCATTTTTTAAATTTTCATATATTCCTGCTGATTAACTGTGGGATAGTCCATGTAAGGGACAATGGGCAAATGGTGTACTCAGTGGCTGGACTCTGTACTCCTCTGTCTGTACTGTCGCTTTATCTGTCACAACGTCCAACTACGACCTTTGTGCATTTAAAACGTATCTCCACTTATGACTTTATATAAGGTTCATATGAAAGGTCTTTAACAGGCTTTTAGAAGAAACGGATTTAGTTGCTGTAGTAACCATGGTTGCTATGGAAGCATAAGTTTTGTAATATTTCCACAACCAATTGTGATATCAATTTTATGTTTGGTTTATATGAAAGTCTTTGAATAGGTTTCCAAGCAGAATGAATCTGGTTGCTAATGTAAAGAATCGTTGACGGGTATGTCCATCATTTTTATTATAAAAACTTGATGTATGACTTATATTAAAGGTGTTTTCTGTTTTTCTGTTCCATGAATGAGAAATGAATCGATTTTTGTGTTTAAAAAAATTTCAACTCACCTACCTGGGACAGCCTGCCTTTCACATAATGTGTTTAGTTGTAATCATCACCATTTATATCGTCATATTTTAGATTGCAGCAATCACAAAAAAAAGTTCACTTAATCCTAGAGGGACCGTTTAGTATACTTCACAATTTAAGTCAGGATGAAATTCTTACAAATGTGCAGTTGTGAGGCCTTGTAGTTGACCTCAGACTCATGCACGTCCTAGGGGCAGAAGCAAGCAAGTTTTTTCATAGCAGATGCTGGGCATGCATAATTTAACCTGGCTGAGTGCATGTACCAAGCCGACAGCTGCTGGTTACTTGTTTCTCTCTCCATCAAGCGTCAGGAATTGAAAAATAAAATGCTCGCAATGCTGTTTTCTCCTGTGCTTTAACCTAAGCGTATTCATTTTTAAGGCTTAGTGGTAAGAAAAGGGAACAAGAACCAAAGAACAAGGAAAGGCATATGAAGTGCAATCTTAATTGCATATGTACGGCTGAATGCTGCGCTGCTGCTTTTCAGCCAACTGTCAGCCTTGTCAACAATCACCTTTTACTCTCACGGCTTACAGGCAGACCGATGGTGTGCTTGTGATCACTCTAGCTGTCTGGTCAGCTTTCTGTGCTATTGTGCATGGGACAATGGCAAATCAGGGGCTTCAGAAAGAAGAAGTATGTATGAAAGAATGGAGGGGAAAGGGGGATTTTGATCTCACAATTGTGAAGACAGATTCATTTGATTTGTGAAAAAGCAAAAAAAAAAAAAAAAAAAAAAAAAAGTATTTGCCAAGCTGGCAGAAGATCTGTTAAACCTTTGGAGCTTTAGGCATTCTGGCAGAGCCCCCATTTATACATCTCCTCACCCATATTTTAGCATGCTGCTGCCCTGTGACCTACCTGTAGGACATAGAGGAGACTTTGTTGGCACCTAAAGAGTGTATTTGTTGTTGCTGCATTCCTGGCATGGGACATCTCTACATCAGACAAAGCAGTGATAAATATTTTAGAATGTTTGATACCCTGTATTAAGATTATGTTATGGTGCTCTAAGTGCATAATCTCTTTTGTTTTTTCAAGAAACGTATCTCTCCGCTCAGAGAAGAAACATGGGAGAGCATAAGGTAGACAAAACTGGCATGGTGTATATGTGTCTGTGTGTAGGTGTTTATGCGGGTGTGTGGGTGTGTGGTCAATCCATATGATGCGACGCAAGCAACTAAGCACATGCAAACATGCACTGCTCTGAAATGTGCACTTTTTATATCATTATAGAAGAATAAAGCTATAAAATAAGAAGATATATGGAGGAAAGAATCAAAAAAGGAGGAGGATGAGAAGACTTTAAGTTCCACTCTGGCTCCAACTCGGTGGTATCTGCTCTGTGTTGGGATGATTTTTGTGACCCCTCCCATTAGTATGCCCACTAGTCTGCAGCTGCCTTTGCAGAACTTGCCAGGATCCCACCTCAATCAAACACCACCCACTCCATCCCCCAAACTACCCACCCCTTCCTTCCTTCACCATCCTCTGCTTCTCATTCTCTGTCCATGAAACAGGTTCCAGAACACTGTATGACACTGCACAAGCTTGATGAAAGCAAACAGAGCCACAAACCCACCCACGCAGCAGCGTCAAAGTGATTCCGAGCTCACGATGCAGAGCCAGAACAACAGATTGAAAAGAGTTTGCTCGGGAGAAAAAAAAAAAAAAAAAAAAAAAAAAAAACAAGGTACCTAACCCCTCATCTGCATTCTTCCCCTCTACCAATTAGCTATGTTAGTAATCCAGCCAACAGAGGACACTCAAAGCATCTACTTTTGGAATTTGTCCTGATTATACTGGATATTTTATACACTACTGCAGAGGGTGAATTTTTAAAAGGACTGCTAAGCTTCCAGTGATAAAGTGTTCTTAAAATAAATCCCAGATTTACTGCGCAATAATTGTTTTGGGCAGATGGCTTTCTGCTGGACTTTACCTGGATTGATTCGTACTGGCTTGCTGACACCAAATTGCGTTCTGCGGACCTTGAACGCTCCCCATTTTAAATTGCAGAACTGTGCAGCCAAGTAACTTTGGCAGTTCACTGGAGACTGAAATGACAAGTTTAGTTTCAGAACCAAGGCTCATATTGAGCAGTTGCTTATGGTCTCAATTTGCAGAGATTGTCAGCATCTCTCTTTCACACCTACAGAGGCAGCTGGGTGACCATTGGCAGTGTAATGACAGCTCTCCAGCCAAGCTACCTGGAACAGCCCTATTTCTTTATCAAGCACACCCTGCATTTGCACCCCCCCCAAAAAAAAAAAAAAAAAAAAAAAAGCAATGCACTTTTGTTTCTTAGGGTTGTTAATTAACCAAGGGTTTTACTTTAACTAAGGCAGAAGCTTAATCAAGATTGGATGTGTCCATTAACTTTCTCCTAAGCAGATTATCCTGTCACACTAACCAAGCTTCATTAAAGAACAAACTGATTCAAGGGGCCGGTTGGGTGTTGGATTAAAATAAATAAATAAATAAATAAATAAATAAATGTTTGTACTGATTTGGAAAATGCCGGCATGCTGATAGGTCAGTGCAATTATGTATGCGTTGAAATTAAAACTCCTTTGTGAATTCTCTCTGTGCAGATTTCTTTGGTGTTAAAAGACAGAATAAATTTGAATTAATGAAACAGTTCCTTCTTTTTTTCATACTAACAGTACAAAATCAGATTTTTTGATTGATTGTATGCATAAAGCACAATGCATGCAAAAAAAATAATAATTCTACCTCAATGCAAAAAGTAGCTCCTGGAAAACCAGGCTCTTAAAAATATCAAATACTTTAGTACTTTAAAGAATGTGAACTTTTCAGAATGCGCTATATTTCTTCATGAATTACTTCGTGTAAAACACCATTACAGTTTCACTAAAATCAGATAAAGAGAGCCCAGTTTAACACATAAGTAAAACATCATGATAAAAACATAAAGTGCCAAAAGAATTTGAATCTTTCGGATTGGAGGTTAGTTTGAAGGTGAAATTAGAGTGAAATGTTTTCCAGAGTAAACATTAAAGTGGATTCCCTGTTTTATCGGAAGAAGTGGAGTTCCAATCTGCACAGCAAATTTCTGTGGATGTTCACCACTTCATGAACAAAGCAGATTTCCTGGGACATCAAAAAGGCCATTATTACCCAAACCTACTGCTTCTCCATTATTTTATGTGGCGCCCCCTCTAGGAAGAAAAAAGTATTTCATGCCCACCACCCCGCAAGCGACTGTCTGTCTGTCTTCCTTTCGGCTTTTTCCCTTTTACTTAGGAGTCACCACAGCGAATCATCTGATTTGCACGTTTGATTTGGCAGAGGTTTTTACGTCAGATGCCCTTCCTGTCACAACCCTTTTTAGCAAGGGACAGAAACACACTGATGACTTTGCAGCTAGTCTTTATGAAAGTCAGCAATGGTTCTTTTACATGCCTCTCACCATAGACAGTGAGAGACATGACCCGCCTTTGATAACCCAGTTAGCTGCACTGGGGGGGGGGGCAACCTTTGGATCAGCGATCCAGCGCCCTATACCACTAGACCACCACTGCCACTACCCCGCAAGTGACTATAAATAGTATTATTTGTCTATAAAATTGTTGTTACGTACACCTCTGCATAACACTGTATTTTTAGTGACATTAGAAACAACAAAATAAGAAATATAGTTCAACTTACAATAAAGAAAAACTTTGTATCATTGTATGTTAGTCTGTAATAGAAAAGATTTAAAGTGCACCAATGTGCCTGAAAGTTAAAAGAAAAAACCTTATTTAAACTCATTCAACTTATTTATGGCTTAATATCTCCGTCTCTCTCTCCACCTTTCTCTTCGTTCCTGTTAGAAAATCCTCCGTGTTGTTTCTTGAGGGGTTGTTTACTACACTTCATATTGTTTGCTCGTGTGAATAACAGCAACACCATAGTGCGACAATGAGAGCGCCACTGCCAACTAGTGGTGTGGAGGTGCAATTACACTTAATCCTCATACACAATTCTAGAAAAGCATGTTCCCCAGGGTCATACGCATCCCCCATCACCACCCCCCTCCTCCCCGCAATACACCACACCGCAACCCGCCCAGCACCCCCTGACATCATACCACCCCACTATTTGAGAAGCACTGCCCTAACCATGAGTGGTCGACTAACACAGTTCATTCCCGGATAAAAGAATGTAAAAGTCTGGTAGATCTCAAAGGAATCCAGCATTGACTCCTAGGCAAATAAATGCCTCTCTCTTAGTGGTTAAAGTTAACATTCGTGAGTTTACTATCAGGTAAACACAGAACAACAATAATATACCTGATATTCGGTCTGTCTTCCTTTCGGCTTTTTCCCTTTTTACTCGGGAGTCGCCACAGCGAATCATTTGATTCGCCCGTTTGATTTGGCAGAGGTTTTTACGTCGGATGCCCTTCCTGTCACAACCCTTTATAGTAAGGGACAGAAACACGCCGACGACTTTGCAGCCTACTCTTTACGAAAGTCAGCAATGGTTCTTTTACATGCCTCTCACCATAGACAGTGAGAGACATGGCTCGTCTTTGATAACCCAGTTAGCTGCACTGGGGAATAATATACCTGATATTATTTTAATTAAATTTTTTAGAGCAGTTCATCTGTTGAAACTCACCAGTATCCTGTTTTTTAAAAATGTCCTGTACAAAGGAATGTGCGAAAATTGCACAAAGCCGACATGCAGGACTGATCAACAATTACCACACACACTGACTTGAAGTTATTGCTGAATGAATGAATCTGAAAGCAAAGGTTCAAATAGTTTTAAATATTTTCAAAAGCATACTTACAAATATACAATGTTAGGTAATTTTGCTTAAAAGATTATCTTAACTTGGTTCTCTTTATCTTCTTCTGGGATCTGTATTGTTATTTTAGATCATTTATGCAGTAATGAACTAAAGCGAACTCTAAAGGATTCACAAACTTTCAAGCAGCATACTGACTGCATTGCAAATGGAAGATGATCATTTTCTCAAATCATCTCAAGAATGGATATTGAGATGCTGTCTTATTAGCAGTCTTGTAAAAGGAAGAGAAAGGGCAGATATTTTTTTGACATCTGCCCAATTAATAAAGAACTGTAGTGAGAAATGATTGATGCTGACTTGAAGGGATGGAAGGTGTTTCATGACAGGTCTTCTTATATCACCTCTGGCCTGTCAGATATAGTCTAGCAGATAACGTGGCACATGGTCAACTTTCCCAACCATCAGACTCTCTCTTTTTCTCTTTATCTTGCACTGAAATTTGTCTTTTCTTTGCCAAACAATCTGATCTCCACAGTCAAACTTTTATCAAACTTTTAACCACTTCCACAGTGGCTTGATAGATGTAGAGACCCATCATTACCAATGAAACTGGCATATCTGTTGCATTGAACTGCATCTGTCTAAGGAGATTTGAAAAACTTCAGTAGCCACACATTAAGTCCTAAATAAGCCTCTGCCCAACAGCGACATTCACATGTTAAAACATATATCCAATCTCCACAGGGAATGCTTAGCAGGTGGCTTTGCTGTTCTTTGTTCTTGGCAAGCTTGTCACATTCTTTACATTTCTTATGGCTACACTATGAGAAGAAAAATGGTGTGGTCTCAGTGATATATATATATATATATATATATATATATATATATATATATATATATATATATATATATATATATATATATATATATATACATACACACACACACACACACACACAGGGACAGGAACACACTTGCTACGTCGCGCTTCAATTCATGCGGCTTCAGTGCATCACGTTTTGTTTTTGTTTTTTTTTAATAGTCATTGAATTAAAAAATAAGGAAATTCAGGAAAAATAGGGGGAAAAGTTAAGGGGACTGATGCAAAGCAAGGCCAATTCTATCTATCTATCTAGTGCCTGAGTCATAGAACGACCATTGGCGACTCGACATGAAGGAATACACCCTGGTTATCATCTTCATGGTGGTTTTCTTGGCAGGTTTAGTGCAGTGGCAATTTAGAACGGCCAATTAAACTACTGTGCATGTCTTTGGATTGTGGGAGGAAGCCGGAGCATCCGGAGGAAACCCACGCAAGCAAACTCCACATGCAATTATGAAAACTCCACACAGAAACGCCCAGGCCGGGAATCAAACCTATGCCTTCTTGCTGCGAGGCGGACGTGTTAACCACCACGCCACCGTGCCACCCAAGGCCAATTATGGAAAAAAAACCCTAAACAAACAAAAATAAAAAACAACCCAAACCCCCCCCATCAAAACTATTTACATTATTATGTGAGGTTCACATCTGAGTGTGCGCTTGTGTGTCTGTGTGCGCGCGTCAGTATGTGTGAGTATTTATATTTTATTTACATCTTAGGCATTATTTTTGAATGTTTAATTGTGATTATAAGCATTTATAGCATTGAATATGTATTTATTGATATTATATATACATGTACGTATACGTCAGTCGGGGGGGGGTCGATCCTACTTCACTGAATTATTTTTGCCGATTGCTCAGTTACAGTTGGTCCTGCAATAGTTTAGCAATTATTCAGGGTGTACCACACCTTTGCCTGGAGTAGGCTGAGATGGACTTCCGCATGACCCTAATAAAGGATTGCAGTGAAGCCTATCTCAGCCTGCTTTAGGCAAAGGTGTGGTACACCCTGAACAGCTTGCCAAACTACCGTGGGACCAACATAGATACACAACCACTAACACATTCACACCAAGAGGGAATTTGAAACATCTTACTAGCTTAATGTGCATGCCTGTGGACTGAGGAAGTAACCAGCGTACCCTGAGAAAACCCATGTCAGCACTGGGAAAAGCATGAAAACTCCACACAGAAAGGTCCTCACCAAGTTCGAGACTCAAAGCCAGGACTTTCTTGCTGTGAGACAGAAGTGATAACCACTGTATTGCCTTGCTTAAATTAATTCAATATGCATCTGTTTTATGTCAGGGCCCTCCATCACAGTTTATTTGGCATGCTGTACACCATCCATAGTACCTTTTTTTTGGAGGGGGGGTTTAACTACTGCATCACGATGCCACCCCACCTGTTGCTATGTTTTCCACGAATCAAAACAAAGAGTTTTCTTTTTCTTTTTTTCAATATCTGAGTAGTAATATTATGACTTGATCACCCTTCTGACAGCTGAACCTCCCATAGTGCATGTGCCAGAAAAAGTTGCTGGTGTGACATGGCGGAAGATGTTGTTGAGAATATACCTGCTGTGAAATCAAATGATATATTCATCATAACAGATGTTGAAGCAATTGCTTGTGGACTTATTTTCCTCATGTCCCACTGCACAAACATACTTCATCACATGAGTGCAATTCATTTACTCAATGTTCATGCTTGAAAGCATAAGCTCAGCCCCCCTCCGAATATGTCAACAATGCTTATTTACAGACTCAGAATGGGACTGGATCATTTTAGTGATCCTAATGTTAAAACAAGATGCACACGTGCAGTAAAACATGTATTTTTTTTTTTTTTTTTTTTTTTTTTTTGCATTTCATAAAAACATTAAACAGATTAAAATCATTCTGCTCTGTTGAAAAGATTCTCTTAATTGTGTACTGTACAGTAAATACATATCAAGTACATACATAAATAACATCATAACAATTGCCAAGACTTTGCTATGCCATGATCTTGACATTTTCCTGCTCCCTTATGTCAGCCCTTTCCGCTTCAACCATATGACGAGACATTATTTTATTCTGCCCTTCAGTTTACACTCCTGACCATCTGCAAGAGCATCTCGGTGGAAAAAACTGGTCTGACAGTGTATGAACGCAGATACTGAAATTCTGCTCTACTTGTAAGAGAGCGAAGATGTTCTACACCAGGTATAAGAGGCAAAACCACTGTGATTAGTGATGGCAAAAAGGCCCGAGAGCACTTTACTCTGTTCTCAAAAAGCTGTTAAGATCTAAGAACTTTCTTACAATTGCTTCTTCCAAATATTGTCCGATCTCATCAATAGACATTTACCTTATTTTAAAATGCCGAAGAGATGATATTCACATGCTACTTTGGGGGAGGGGGGGGTCCTTAAGGGCTCCCTGGATACAGTGGTGAAGAATTCTGAGACTTTTGAAGCCTTTTGGCAAAATAACCCCATTACTTCTATTTACTGATTTTTCTTCCAATATGTATCTCCAATTTAATCATCGTCCATTTTCACCCATCAAGGAGCTTTTCTAGATCACATGATGGCTACCCAACCAGGTAGGGCAAGGCAAGAACAAACTTCCTCGGGGACTCATGATGCCATGATGAATTTTTTACTGCTGCTCAGGAGCAGCCTGACACACCCGGGGGAAAGCTTTCCCCACCCCTTGTATACATGAGCTCACAAATGCCCATGACTGGCTTTTGCCTGACATGTTGCTCATAAGAACGCCATTCCTTCCTTCCCCAAAGACTGCCAATTAGTTCTCTGAGACTCACCCCTGCAAATTCTCCAATGGCAGTGCTGTTCCTCTTAACTGTACCACTTTGGAACTTGAAAGAACATGGTTTCCTCACTGCAGAGGTCACCAGCTGGAATCCAAAGAGAGATCCAGATTAATGTATGAAAGCCTGAGTGTATGGGAGTCTCTGCCTCTATAGCCAATCCGCTGTCGCGGTTTATCCAATCATGGAGATTTATATAAATTATTTTTCTGATGGCAGGTCATCAGACTATCTAGCAACAGATCTGGCACACATGAGGACAGAATTGGAAGATTGGACAAGAATGTGCAGTCATTTCAATAGGCTGTTGCTCTAACTTGAAAAATCAGTATCGTCTTCAACCAAAGAGCTGGAATTTACTTCGCCACTTATCAGATTGAAGTTAACATTAGATTATTAATAATGATAATAATAATAATAATAAAAATAAATAAATAAAATAATAAATAAAAAGACCACATTAAAAAATCAATATGAAAGAATTTAACAATTTCTTATTTGAAGTAGAAGTAATTACCTCTTTGTCATCCGGTTAGGATCAGTTTATCTGATAACAAAATATACGGTCATGTTTCTGGTTTTAAGTTGTCATATACAGGTGATAATCTAACGTCACAACCAGCAATAAAATTCTTGGACTCAGCGCCCTCTCAATATTGCACATAAAAATAATCTTTAGATAAAATATAAAGTAAAAAACCCTAAAAATAAAACTAAAAAGGGTGTAAATAAATACACAGCGAGACAAATACAAAATAATAAAAGGAAACTGTGGTGGCTGGAGTGCAGAGGTAGCTGTGTGTATATGCCCAGTGTGCACAGTGAATGTACAAATCGTGTGCAAACTGTCCAGTATATCAGCAGTTCAGTAGCCTGATGGCTTGTGGATAGAAACTGTCCCTGAATCTGCTGATGCGAGTCCAGATGTTCATGCTCCTGTGCTGTCTGCCTGATAGCTGAAGCATGAAGAGTGTGTGACTGACGTGGCTGAGATCAGAGAGGATCTGCTTGGCCTTCCTCCGTACAGCCCTGTGTGGTGAGGTCCTGGATGGCTGAAACGTCAGTCCTGGTGATGCGTTGTGCTGATCTGACCACCCTCTGTAGAGTTTTGTGGTCCAGAGCTTTACAGCCACCATAACAGGTAGTAATGCAGCCAGACAATACTTTCGAAAGGAGCATCTGTAAAAGTTGATTAGTATACTGAAGTCCATGCAAACCTCTTGAAAGAAGATCCATTATCTTGCTGCTTTTGTGATCACATCCATGTGATGTGATTAGGTAAGATTCTGACTGATGTTAATCACCAGGAACCTGAAGCCACTGACTTTCTCCTTCTGGCGTATGTGTACACATGAGAACCCTGTGTTATTCTTTGAAAATGCTATTAATATCAGGCAGTTGTGATGCATTCATTCATTCATTTTCTCAGCTACTTCATCCTTATTAGGGTCACAAGGAAGCTGGTGACCATCTCTATGCAGTGCATGTAGGGGGTGCACACCCTGTACAGCTTGTTAGGCCATTATAGCTTTATCACTCACACAACCATTCACACTCACTCTCACACCCCCAGGTGATTTGGAACAGCCAGTTAGCTTACTGTGCATGATATTGAACTGTGAGAGGAAACCAGAGTAGCCAGAGAAGCCCACATAAACGAGAGGAGAACATGTAAAGTCCATACAGAAATGCCAGTGCCTTGGAATCAAACCCAAGTCTATGTGCTGTCAGGCAGATGTGCTAACCACTGGGCCACCATGCTACCAGCAGTAGTGATCCTAAAAATAATTCAAATACTTTCAAAAAGTATGTTTCTCATAGTATTCTGGTGCTCTTTTCATTAGTCTTTCTCAATTTTCCATATTTTGTCAAGAAAATGGACACAAAATGCACATGCACCGTCTGGAGATTGTGCATATGACCTCAGCTTTAGCAACAATTCTTGAAAAAGTATGTGAGAACATTTTTCTGGGTGAGAGTAATACAGAGGACAAGGCATATAATGGCCGAGTTATGTGAAGCGATGGGACTTTTAAAGATACAAAATAAATAAACAACATTTTATATTCTTGAGTTATTGAAAGGTCATCTAAACCCACAGTTTCTAAATGGCAGTGGTGGGCCATCAGAGCTAGCAAGGCCCTCTCTGCTGGCTTAAACTCTATCAGAAGCACTGACCTATACTTACAACTTAAATTCTAGCATTCGTTCCATTAAATTGTATTAGTTTCTTTCCCAACAGTCTATTCTCTTCATTTCATAACATGACTCTTGGCTACGCTGCTTCCAGTGTGTATGTGGAGGTTATTTATTTATTTATTTTGTACAATCAGATTTTGGCTTCTATGTGCTGCTATGTCAATCTAATCTGCCCAAGACCTTCAAAATCAACAGTGCTGGCCAATGTCACTTAAACTATTCGCAATGGGGCTGTTACTTTAACCAAACTTCAGATTCACCTCATAGTGCTAGCTAGCGGGCAACAAGGTCAGCAATTTTCCATGCTCTGTTTGTTTGGTCTGAGCAAAACTGGGTGAATAGTCTCTGGTGATCTGCACACAATATATTTAAGTCAGAAATTTTATACCCACTATGGTATAGAAATTGACTTAGTGTCAGACATTCTTAAAAATCCATTTTCAGCATGGACTTTTCCAGCAAAGCTAGACATCATAAGGAGAGGTCGAGGAGGAAAGGTTGATTTCGATTTTTTTAAATTTTGATATCCTGTATTAATCCTGTAAGGAAAATGATTTCCTCTGCATTTAACCCATTCAAGGTGAGCACACACACGTACACAGTGAGCGCACACACACCCGGAGCAGTAAGCTGCCACACACATTGGGGGTGCCCGGAGAGCAGTTGGTGTTACGGTTTGAACTTTTAGCCGGATCCAGGAATTGCAGGAGACAATTAACAGTTCAACAAGTGAGGTTTATTTACTCTCTGGAGATGCTGAAGAAAATAAACAGAAGCAAACACTGGAGACTGTGCTTAGGAAGACAGGCTGGCCACATAGCAAAAACCATTAACAATGAGAGAACACAGCCACACCCCCTCAGCCACAGCCTGCACTGCTGAAGAGAAAACAGGATTAAATGAATCCCCAAAATCCACACACGATAACAGTACACACACACACACACACACACACACACACACACACACACACACACACACACACCCCCTCCAAAGGACACCACCTGGTATCCGACCAGGCTTGTCTGGGAACCTGTTGTAGAAGTCAATCAGCAGGTCAGGGTCTAGGATCAGGGATCAAGAGACCCAGGAGCGTTCCTCAGGGACCATATCCCTCCCAGTCCACCAGGTACTGGTAACTGTGACCCTGCCTGTGGACAGCTAGTATACGGTTAACTGAGTAGGCCAGGTATTCATGAACAAGTCGAGGTAGATGGGGTGGAGGATCAGTAGGAGGATGAAGGGGGCTTTCCACCACAGGTTTCACAAGGGAGACATGAAAGACTGGGTGTACCTTGTGAGCAGGAGGGAGTTTTAATCAGACAGCACTGGGATTAATGATACATTCAATGGTGTTGCCTTCTGAGGGGGTAGACCTGTGATGAAGTCTACTGCAATGTGTGAACAGGGGTGATGAGGGATGGGTAAAGGTTCAAGGAGGCCCGCCAGTGCACGGTGCGAGGATTTGTTTTGGGCACAAGTGGCTCAGGCTGCAATGAATTCCCTGGTGTCAGTTGCCATGGTTGTCCACTAGAAGCGCTGTCGAAGCAGAAAAAGTGTCAGGTGAATCCCAGGATGGCAAGCCATTTTGGAAGAGTATCCCCAGTGGAGAACTGGAATTCTTGCAGGTGGTGGTACTTATAATCATCTCTGTGGGCATCCTTCTGGCTGTGGTTTCACTTGCTGAGCATCCTCGACCAGCCGTTCCACCTTCCATCTAGATGCTCCAAACACACAGGAGGAGGGTAAGGTGGTTTCAGTGGCAGCTACTTCTTTTGAGAAGCTTGGCTTGGAACAGCTCACAGTAAGCAGTGTTGGTGGCAAGAGTCATTTCAATTGCAAATAGTGAGGGTTTCCCAGTTGATGTGTGGATTGTGAGTCTTTAACCATAGCCACCACAGCACCATTGGAGTGAGAGGGGCCAAAATAAGAAATTGCTCTCGGTGTTCATGGTGGTTATCAGATAGGAGGAGTTTGACAAGTACCGTTTTGTGTGTGACACATTCAATAAGTTGGCCATCTATGGCCAAAACCTCTTTAGGGGTTCCAATTCATACACTGGTAGGTGATGGAGCTTAACTAGCGTCGAGTCAATATATATATATATATATATATATATATATATATATATATATATATATATATATATATATATATATATATATATTTTTTTTTTTTTTTTTTTTTTCCCTTGGCTCCAAAGTCAAGAAAAACTTGAACTGGCAGCATTTGTTGTGCAAAGTGTAGTGTACATTTAGGTTGAATGTGGTTGTGGGTAATTGAGGAGGTTCAGCTCACCATCGCCACCTGCCACTGGGGCTGGTGGAAGACAGTCCAATCTGGTTGAGTATGAGATGGAGGGTATGGGATCAGAAACCATGGGGCCGCCTGTAGACGAGGTGACAGGTTGGTCCTCCCTCTCAGGGCTCTTTCCCTGCGTCTCTCCCACAACCTATTGTCTAGTCTTATAGCTAAAGCAATTAGCTCCTCTAGACTGTAGACTCTCATTGCGGGCCACTAGCTAATTTTCTTATCTCTTTAGACAGGTCTTCCCTTACCTTTGACAGGATGATCAAAAACTTTTCTTTTAACTTCTTGTGTGAATTGATTGATTGTAGTTACAACACAAATCTGGGGTGAAATTGCAAGCTGCCAATGTCTAGGATGAAGTTTGGTCAGTGAGCAAACTCATGATAAATGCAGTTTTATCTTGGTTTGTGGTAGGTAGGGCAGTGGTGGCCTAGTCGTATAGGGCGCTGGATTGCTGATCCTAGGGTTGAGGGTTCGAGTCCCACTCTCCACAAGGTTGTCACTGTCCCCCCAGTGCAGCTGACTGGGTTATCAAAGGCCGGCCATGTCTTTCACTGTCTGTGGTGAGGGACATGTAAAAGAGCCATTGCTGACTTTCGTAAAGAGTAGGCTGCAAAGCCGTCAGCGTGTTTCTGTCCTTTGCCAAAGGGTTGTGTCAGGAAGGGCATCTGATGTAAAAACCTATGTCAAATAAAATGTGTGAACCAGATGATTCGTTGTGGCGATCCCTGAAAAAGAGAAAAAGCCAAAAGGAAAATGAAGAAGAAAAGATTGGTTCATGGTGTGAGTGGCTGATGACTAAACACACATGAGCACTGATGAAGAAACCGAGCACATGTCCCTGTAGTGCCTGAATACCTAGCAGGTGTGGGGATGGGAGGCTCTCGGAGCATGGCTAGCATGGCTGGTGGTGGCATGTTAAGTGTTGCTGCTGGCGCTGAAGGTAAAGCGTTGGTAGAAGGGGTCAGGGTGGCCAGCTGGTGTCCATCCTTTCACTGACCTGCGCCATGCTGGTGGCTAATCATTGAAGAAAGTCCATAACTACATTCAGTGTAGAGTCACGTTGGCCCAACATGGCTCCTAGACTGGACAATGCCTGTTGAAGATGGCTGTCTCCGCTGGGTCCATAATGGCCAGAAGATTCTGTTATGGTATGAATTTTCAGCTGAAATGCAAGAGATGATTAACAGTTCAACAGGTGAAGTTTATTTTCTTTTGGAGATGCCGAAAAAATAAACAGTAACAAACACTGGATTCACAAAAGAAAATAACTAGTAGTGAACACTGGAGACTGTGGCTAGGTAGGCAGGCTGACCACATAGCAAAAACCAGGAGTAAGGCGAGAACACAAGACAGCGACCAAATGAGATCATGCAATCTTCTGGCAGCAAGACGAATGTGCAACTGATCTTCATAGTGAGTTGATTGACGAGCGGGATCAGGTGTGTCCTGCTGCACTCAGCCAGAAGTCGGTCAGCCATACCCCCTCAGCCACAGCCTGCACTGCTGGAGAGAAAACAGGATAAGGAAAACACAGGTAAACCGTAATAGTTGGGGGTTAGGTGCCGTGCTCATGGACACATCAGAGCTTGTGACAAATTTCCCACTGGGATTAATAAAGCATATATACATGTGTGTGTGTGTGTGTGTGTGTGTGTATGTGTGTGTATATATATATATATACACTTGCATTTGTAGTGTGCACATGCACAAAATTCTCCTACTCTTCCTCCTCCTCCTCTGTTATGCACCACCTCCTGGTATGAATTGGTGTATGAAGTCCATTAAGTCCCACTGAAAGCCCAAGTACAAAATGAGTGCCCTGTCACTGCTAAGTGATGTACTTTACATGTTGAGATTAAGATTGCCTGTTTACTTACCTCATTTTTATCCCCTTTTAGTAACAAGGTATTATTAAATGAAGTAATCTTGATATAAGTATGACCATGCCATGTGGGAGATCTACTTTTAGATAGTGCCTTAATTTATATATTATCCATCACAATCAGATGAAGACCTTAAAGATTGCACTGCGTCCTGAGAATTTTAATGAATGCAGTGGGGGGAGTGGACTAAATAGGAAAATGTGCACTATTTTTATTCTGTGTCTAGGTCAGGTTCCCACTGCAACTAACATGTGCAGAGCAATTTCTTACCACGTCTATGACCGCACAAGAACCACATCCAGTGTGATCTGAATACATTATTACATCAACCAATCATAGCACATAAATAAATTAAGATCATAGCACATAATTAACAACTTCTCACTCTGCATGTCTGATCTTTATAAGCACTGCATCACATGCTGTGTTTTTTTTTCATTCTTTCTGCAAGTTTTCTTGTTTCCACATTGACATTCAATAAGTCCTCACTACACTTGTCCAATGCCACTGAAGTCCTTAACAAGTTTTATTTACATCATTACTATGCCCTTACACCAGTGTTTCTCAATTACCCCCCCCCCACACACACACACACACACTATAAATAGTGTCATTTGTCTATACAATTGTTATAAGTAATCCTCTGCATAACAGTTTATCCTTATTAACATTATGAAATACAAAAAAAGAAAGAACTATAGATCAACTTCCAACAAAGAATAACTTTATTAACAATTTTTTAGTCTTTAAACAAAAACATTTAAAGTGCATCTATTTTTTTTAAATTAAAAACTATCCGCATTTAGACTATAAATATTTTTGAGCAACAATTTAAACCATTCGATACTGAAAAATAAAAATAAATAAAACCAATATATAATAATAAATTCATATTTATCAGCAACATTAACTCAGAAGCACAATATATACAACAGTTTAACCTACAAGACAAAAATGAATAAAACAATTTATTTTTTTTTTTTTTTCGTCAAAATGATTAAGTCAAGATTAATGGCTGCAACGAGCACGTCTTGCAGTGCATGGCTTTTCGAAGCAGAGTTTAAAGCACGATAGTGCAACGCTCAGCTCCTGCTCAATGTTGAACTGAGACCTGGACTTGGTCTTCAGTGCAACAGCAGAGAAGCTCATCTCACAAAGATAAGATGTTGCAAAAGGAAGAAGAATGTCCACAGCCTTCTGCTCTAAGAGCGGATCCCGCCTCTCTACGCTCAGCCAGAATTCACTCAGTGTCTGTGATGTGAACAGTCTCAATGTAGAGTCAGATGTCATGTCGATGAACTGGTCCTCCTCTGCAGAGCTGAAACCAGTGGGAGCTGGTGCATTGACATGATCTCTCACCCGTCGTACTGGGAGCTGTTTTCAGGGAAATACGTTTTAAAGAATTAAATCAGTAATAGAATATGCTGTTTAATACATGGAATCACTGACGTGGCATCATAGTCAGTAGTGTCAATAAATTCATGCAGGTTCTCTAATGAATCATTATTTCCTTCATCAAGCTGCCTCCCTCACATTGCAAGCTTTCGGGTGAAAGAGTTGGTCTTTTCTGTGACTCGGGGTAGGTGTTTATTTTTCCCTTGAACCTGTAGATTTAGTTTGTTTAGTTTGCTAAATACGTCACTCAGGTAGGCCAGTTTCACCAGGAACTTCTCACCACTAAATTTTTCTGCGACTTCATACTTGTGTGATTGATCCAAAAACATTCTCATCTGCTCTCTGAGCTCAAAAGCTTGGGACAAGACTTTTCCTCGTGACAGCCACCTTGTTTCACTGTGAAACAGCATTGCTTGATGTTCAGCTTCCATCTCCTCACAGCTCGCAGAGAAGAGTTTTTTTTCCTTTTTTTTAGTGGTCTGGCCTTTATAAAATTGAATGCAGCCATGAGGCGGGGGAGTGGGCACTAACCAGTGTCTCTCCCCCTTATGCTGGTCCCAAGCCCGGATAAATGCAGAGGGTTGCGACAGGAAGGGGATCTGGCATAAAACTTCTGCCACATTAAAAATGCAAATGGTCAAAACAAAATTCATACCGAATCGGTCGACGCCCGGGTTAACAACGACCGCCATCAGTGCTGTCAACCAACAGGGTGCTAATGGAAATTGGACTACTGTTGGTCGAAGACGTCGAAGAAGGAGAGGCAGGAGGCGTGTCCGTAGGCAGAGAGAGAAGAGGAAATGCGTGAGCCTAGGACTGAGAGTAGGGACTTTGAATGTTGGAACTATGCAAGGAAAAGATAGAGAGCTGGCTGACATGATGCAGAGGAGGAAGGTGGACATACTGTGTGTTCAGGAGACCAGGTGGAAAGGTAGCAAGGCTAGAAGCATAGGAGCAGGGTTTAAGCTGTTTTATCACGGTGTGGATGGGAAGAGAAATGGAGTAGGAGTCATCTTGAAGGAGGAGTTTGTCAGGAATGTTCTAGAAGTGAAAAGAGTGTCAGACAGAGTGATAAGTCTCAAGTTAGAAATTGAAGGTGTGATGGTCAATGTTGTTAGTGCTTATTCCCCACAGGCAGGATGTGAGCGAGAAGAGAAGGAGAGATTCTGGAGTGAGTTAGATGAAGTGATGCAGAGTATCCCCAGAGGTGAAAGGGTGGTCATTGGGGCAGACTTCAATGGACATGTTGGTGCAGGCAACAGAGGGGACGAGGAAGTGATGGGCAGGTTTGGTATCCAGAACAGGAACACAGAAGGACAGATGTTGAGCTATTTTTCAAAAAGGATGGAAATGGCTGTGGTGAATACTTTCTTCAAGAAGAAACAGGAGCATAGGGCAAGAGAACACAGGTAGACTACATCGTGTGTAGGCGATGTAATTTGAAGGAAGTCAGTGACTGCAAAGTAGTAGTGGGTTAGAGTGTTGCCAAACAGCATAGGATGGTGGTGTGCAGGATGACGCTGATGGTGAGAAAGGTGAAAAAGGCAAAGGCAGAGCAGAAGACAAAGTGGTGGAACCTGAAAAAGGAAGAGTGTCGTGTTGTCTTCAAGGAGGAGTTGAAACAGGCTTTGAGTGGTCAGGAAGTGCTTCCAGATGACTGGACAACCACAGCCAATGTGATCAGGGAGACCGGTCGGAGAGTACTTGGTGTGTCCTCTGGAAGGAAAGTAGATAAGGAAACTTGGTGGTGGAATGAGGAAGTGCAGGAGTGTGTACAAAAGAAGAGGTTAGCTAAGAAGAAGTGGGACACAGAGAGGACCGAAGAGAGTAAACAGGAGTAAAGGGAGACACAGCGTAAGGCGAAGGTAGCGGTGTCAAAGGCCAAACAGAGGGCGTATGATGACTTGTATGACTGGTTGGACAGTAAGGAGGGAGAAAAGGATTTATACAGGTTAGCACAGCAGAGAAATGGGAAATGTATTCACTGATGACAGGAGTGTGCTGGGAAGATGGAAAGAGTACTTTGAAGCACTGATGAATGAGGAAAATGAGAGAGAAAAAAGAGTAGAAGGGGTGACCGTTGAGGGCCCAGAAGTAGCAAAGATTAGTAAAGGAGAAGTGAGGAGGGCATTGAAGAGGATGAAGAGTGGAAAGGCAGTTGGCCCTGATGACATACCAGTTGAGGTATGGAAGAGTCTAGGGGTGGTAGCAGTAGATTTTCTGACAAGAATATTCAAAAAGGTCTTAGAAAGTGAGCAGATGCCGGAGGAATGGAGGAGAAGTGTGCTTGTGCCTATTTTTAAGAACAAAGGAGATGTGCAGAGTTGTGGCAACTACAGAGGGATAAAGTTGATGAGCCATACAATGAAGTTATGTTAAAGAATAGTGGAAGCTAGAATAAGGGCAGAGGTCAGCATTTGTGAACAACAGTTTGGTTTCATGCCAAGAAAGAGCACCACAGATGCAGTGTTTGCTTTGAGGATGTTAATAGAGAAGTACAGAGAAGGTCAGAAGGAGCTGCATTGTGTCTTTGTGGATCTGGAGAAAGCACATGACAGGTCCCGAGAGAAGAACTGTGGTATTCTATGAGGAAGTCTGGAGTGGCAGAGAAGTATGTTAGAGTGGTGCAGGACATGTATGAGAGATGTAAGACAGTGGTGAGGTGTGCTGTCGGTGTGACCGACGAATTCAAGGTGGAGGTGGGACTGCATCAAGGGACAGCTCTGAGCCCCTTCTTGTTTGTTATGGTGATGGACAGGCTGACAGACGAGGTGAGACAAGAATCTCCATGGACTATCATGTTTGCAGATGACATCGTGATCTGTAGTGAGAGCAGAGAACAAGTGCAGGAAAATCTAGAGAGGTGGAGGTATGCCCTGGAAAGGAGGGGAATGAAGGTTAGTCTCAGTAAGACAGAATACATGTGTGTGAACGACAAGGACCCAAGAGGAACGGTGAGGTTACAGGGGGCAGAGATAAAGAAGGTGGAGGATTTTAAGTACTTAGGCTCAATAATCCAGAGCAATGGAGAGTGTGGAAAATAGATGAAGAAGCACGTGCAGGCAGGTTGGAATGGATGGAGAAAAGTGTCCAGTGTGATGTGTGATAGGAGAGTATCGGCAAGAATGAAGGGAAAAGTGTACAAGACGGCAATGAGGCCAGCAATATTGTATGGTTTAGAATTTACAGTGGCCCTGGGGAAAAGACGGGAGTAAGAGTTGGAGGTAGCAGAGATGAAAATGTTGAGGTTCTCTTTGGGAGTAACGAGGATGGATAGGATCAGAAATGAGTACATCAGAGGGACAGCACATGTTAGATGTTTTGGAGACAAAGTCAGAGAGGCTAGATGGAGCTGGTTTGGACATGTACAGAGGAGGGATAGTGAGTATATTGGTAGTAGGATGCTGAGGCTGGAACTACCAGGCAGAAGGCCTAGAGGAAGACCAAAGAGAAGATTTATGGATGTGGTGAAGATGGACATGAAAGTCGTTGGAGTAAGAGTAGAAGATGCAGAGGATAGGGAGAGATGGAGGCAGATCATTTGCTATGGCGACCCCTGAAGGGAACAGCCGAAAGGAAAAGAAGAAGAAGAAGAAGGTCTTTATAAAATTGGCTACACCTATAATGTCAGATATAACTTCACTTTATTAAGCGGAAAGATGCCAGTGCTTCTCTGTGTATCATACAGTGTGTCCACTCAGCATTCGGTGAGACCTTTTGATGAGTGTCCGAAGTCCTTTTCTCATCCCTGCCATGGTTTGTGCACCATCACTCTCTCTCTCTCTCTCTCTCTCTCTCTCTCTCTCTCTCTCACACACACACACACACACACACACACACACACACACACACACACACACACACACACACAGTCTCTCTCTCTCTCTCTCTCTCTCTCTCTCTCTCTCTCTCTCTCTCTCTCACACACACACACACACACACAGTGTCTCTCTCTCTCTCTCTCTCTCTCTCTCTCTCTCTCTCTCTCTCTCTCTCTCACACACACACACGCACACACACACAGTCTCTCTCTCTCTCTCTCTCTCTCTCTCTCACACACACACACAGTCTCTCTCTCTCTCTCTCTCTCTCACACACACACACACACACACACACACACACAGTCTCTCTCTCTCTCTCTCTCTCTCTCTCTCTCTCTCTCTCTCTCGCTCTCTCTCTCTCTCTCACACACACACACACACACACACACACACACACACACACACAAAACTCGAGCCCCGCCCACATGCAACGCGCAGCTGACGGAACAATTCTATTTAAATGTTTAAATAGATGGGATTTTGTATATAAAGTGGAATTACAGTACCTGTTTGAAAGATCAGAAGTCCTCATTCAATATTAACTTGCTTCCTTGTGAGATCGGAGGTCTTCTCCCACGGAGCACTCTGTTTTAATATCGTGCCAAAATAATCACCTCCGTCACTGTATTTCCGCTTTAAGGTCTCCTTCTGGTTCAATATCGTCCCGGTTGTAGAGAGGTTTCGCTATAAATATTGGAATATAACGCTGCATGATCAATCTCAAAACAAGCCAACAGTCAAGTCTCCTTCATGCGTGTGACAAACAGGAAGTATGGGTAACAGCTGCCTCCTGGCCAATGGGAGGGGTGTTGTTGGGAGACAGCCAATGAGAGAGCAACTTGCACGTCGTGTGAAATTATGATTGGTGCATTTGAATTTTGAATGGCGCATTTGGTGCTTTTCATAACCCAGAATTTTCGTATCCAGTGGGTTTCATAAGCAAGGGGCCGACTATATTTACAAAAAGTCGATCCTCACACGAATTGTAAGGCAGAATGTTTGTCTTCAAGTTTATCTATCAGGTGTTCTTTAAGATCGTTAGCGATGTCATTTATGCGTCTGGCGACAGTGTCATTGGACAGAGGGATAGTTTTATTTTTGTAGCACTGTCCGTCATCCAACATGACAGAGCCCATGTCTAATGCTGCAGGTGGTATCAGTTCCTCTGCTATGGTGTGGGGTTTTTTTGCACTGAGCAATTTGGCACGCCACCTTATATGATGCTAACAGAGCTCGCTGGTTTGCTGGAGTAGCATTCACAAAATGAGATGATTGTTGGCAATATTTGCAAGTTTTCACTGAAAAAACTCCAGCGGCTTATCAGCGTGATCAGGGTGTAATGTCTTTAAATAATTTATTTGGCTTCATGCTGTCCGCTGCCAATGTTTTTAGACACAGTAAACACACCGGTCTTTCCTTGTTTCTGACTGTTGTCACAGTGAAGTTGAGTGCTACGTGCACTTCATTATACTTCTTCTACTTAGCGTTCGGGAGACTTTCGTTTCTGTCACTGTCTCTGTCTCTCTCCACCTCTCTTTTCAGCCCTGTTAAAAAGATTTTCCACGATGGGTTTATTAACTTCACTTCACATTTTACCATTGAGCTAATTCTCTCTGGGCACACTCTGATAGTGAGGGAGCCACTGCCACCTACTGTAGTGGATGTACAATCACACTTTATTCTGGCACAGCAAAATAAAATAAAAGCATGTTCACTGAGGTCACACCATTTGAGAACCACTACCTTACACTGCATCCTGATGTGACCATCAGGTTATTTGCACTGTTATTTTTAGCATGTTCAAAGTTAAACCTCATTATCCACATCCATGGAAACCAAAATGCATCTTACGCTGGTTCTATTGCATTCATTCTATGTTGTACAAATTGTTATTTCATCCATCTATGTTATTTGAATGTAATGGGAATCTGAAATAAAACAATAATAAAACAATTTTACAAATCATAATTTAATGCTGAATATGTGACCAGTAAAGGTACTAGATGAATAATTTTCAAAACATTTAAGTCTACTACCCTTTATCTATGTCATATGCCTATTTTAAGCCATATTTTTTTTAGCTTTTTCGGTTATTTAATGCTTAGGTTTCAAGCTTTCCTGCCCCAAAACCTGAAATTGGCTGTCAGTGATTTGTTTTTTCTTTCTTAATTTTTTTTTTCTTATTTAGCGAATTATTCAAATGTGCATTAGCCCATCTAAAAGAATACAGATGACCTGTTACAAAAAGTTGATGAAAATCTTTCCTAACACTCTAAAATTATTTTGTTCTGCTTGTACTTAATAATACCGCTTTATACAGAGTGTGCTCATTACATACTACGAGACTGGCATCACTGTTATTATGCTCATTTAATTCATAAATTATGTCACAGACAGACAAACATTTGGTCTCCACTGCTAGATTTAGGTCCTAAATGTCTCGCCTCTAGATATAGTGATTACACACACAATTAAATACATAATAAAGTGTCACATAAACTGAAGATAATACAAATATGTTTACATTTCTAATGCTTAATAATATAGTCATGGCTTGATAGGAATAAATATTGAATTATATGCATTTTCATTTCTTTGTTTTTTATTGTATTTTACACAACATTTATTAAACGTGTCTATGTATTGCATGCCTGGGTAAGAAAAGCCTGTCATTAGGAGTTCATATTTATAACTAGAAACAGTTATTATTGTGTGAAGATGTGTTTAAGGTAAATATACAGCAGTGATGAACAGACAAATATAGTCTTAACTGCATGACAGAGTTTACCAAAGGTCAGTTATGATTGATAATAAAAAGAACCTTGTCAATATTTGTAAAGCACTAAAATTAGCAAATTTTCAAATGTATCTTGTTCTTATATCTTACCATTTTCAAACCTATTTAATTCTTTGTTAGGGTTGTCGTAAGGCTGGAGCCCATCCAAGCCAAATCCAGGTATTAGAGCTTACAACTTAAGCAGTTCACCTGACAGGGTGCCAAGAGAAGAACTTCAATGGACATGTTTGTACTGCATGAGGAAGTCTGGAGTGGCAGAGAAGTATGTTAGAGTGGTGCAGGACATGTATGAGCGATGTAAGACAGTGGTGAGGTGTGCTGTCGGCGAGACCGACGAATTCAAGGTGGAGGTGGGACTGCATCAAGGGTCAGCTCTGAGCCCCTTCTTGTTTGCTATGGTGATGGACAGGCTGACAGACGAGGTGAGACAAGAATCTCCATGGACTATGATGTTTGCAGATGACATCGTGATCTGTAGTGAGAGCAGAGAACAAGTGCAGGAAAATCTCGAGAGGTGGAGGTATGCCCTGGAAAGGAGAGGAATGAAGGTTAGCCTCAGAAAATCAGAATACATGTGTGTGAATGAGAAGGACCCAGGAGGAACGGTGATGTTACAGGGAGCAGAGATAACGAAGGTGGAGGATTTTAAGTACTTAGGCTCAACAATCCAGAGCAATGGAGAGTGTGGAAAAGAGGTGAAGAAGCGTGTGCAGGCAGGCTGGAATGGTTGGAGAAAAGTATCCGGTGTGATGTGCGATAGGAGAGTGTCAGCAAGAATGAAGGGAAAAGTGTACAAGATGGTGGTGAGGCCAGCGATGTTGTATGGCTTAGAAACAGTGGCGCTGAGGAAAAGGCAGGAGGCAGAGCTGGAGGTAGCGGAGATGAAAATGTTGAGGTTCTCCCTGGGAGTAACGAGGATGGATAGGATCAGAAATGAGTATATCAGAGGGACAGCCCACGTAAGATGTTTTGGAGACAAAGTCAGAGAGGCTAGATTGAGATGGTTTGGACATGTACAGAGGAGGGATAGTGAGTATATTGGCAGTAGGATGCTGAGGTTGGAACTACCAGGCAGAAGGCCTCGAGGAAGACCGAAGAAGAGATTTATGGATGTGGTGAAGGAAGACATGAAGGTTGTTGGAGTCAGAAAAGAAGATGCGGAGGACAGGGTGAGGTGGAGGCGGATGATTTGCTGTGGCGACCCCTGAAGGGAGCAGCCGAAAGTAAAAGAAGATCTGATGTGCAGTATGCATCAGAGGTCTGCATCTGGTGTATTTTCAGTGCATATTCCTTTTATCGCTTTCATGTAGATGAAATTTGAACAGTGCTTTGACTCCTTTTCTGAATGTAACATGTAGCAGATTGGCTGATTGGTGGCGCTGTAGTGCACTACTTTACATTGTAACCCATATCTTGTGAACTGGACGGTGGTGGCCCAGTGATAAGGTGCTGGATTACCAGTCCTAAAGTTGGGGGTTCAATCCGGACTAGATGGATATGTCTCTCACTCTCTGCATAGCCATCAGCATGTTTCTGCTCTGCAACCACCTGGCGAGCTGTCCAGGGTGTACTCTGCCCTCACCCAGAGTTGGCTGAGATGGGCAGTAGCCTCCCCACGATTAGGATTAAGCGGTTCAGGAAATGATCAAATGAATATTGTGAACTATAAGGTGTCCTTAAATTACTTGTATAATTTTGAACCAGCCTACTGTTTGGAGGATAGTGGTGGCCCAATGGTTAGGTGCTGGTTCACCAATCCTAAGGTTGGGGGTTCAAGCCCCACTGTTAATTGTTTTCACTGCAGTCCCCCCAGTGCAGCTAACTGGGTTATCAAAGGCCGGCCATGTCTCTCACTGTCGATGGTGTGAGGCATGTAAAAAAACCATTGCTGACTTTCGTCAAGAGTGGGCTACATAGCTGTCAGCATGTTTTTGCCTGCAATTGCCTGGTGAGCTGCCCAGGGTGTACGCTGCCCTCACCTAGATTTAGCTGAGATGAGAAACTTATGTTTGGATGTCTGATTTCAAATAATACAGATTCTACTATGATTACTGTTATTATGAATATTTCTTGTAAAAATTTAAATACTTTCTCTATGTGCTCCCTACGTGCAATATCATTTGTGGTCATGGTATTAGCTTTCACTGTTATCCTGATGATACACAGTTATATATTTCAGCAAAGCCAGACGAGAGGCATTAACTTAATAAAGTTAAAAAGTGTGTAAAGGACATGAGACAATGGATGCTTACTAATTTCTCCGATGAGAGAGAATTACTTGTACTCGGATCTCAGGCAGCTAGAAATAAGGTTTCTGATTACGTAATAAGGTTGGATGGTGTTTCAGTCTCATCATGTGTAGCAGTAAAGGACCTTGGAGTGATTATTGATGCTGGTCGTTCATTTGAAGCTCATGTAGATCATATTACTCAGGTAGCCTTCTTTTATCTCAGAAATATTGCTAAAATAAGAAATATGATGTAGGGCATGATGCAGAGAAACTTGTTCATGCTTTTGTTACCTTGAGATTAGATTATTGCAATGTGTTACTGTCTGGTTGTTCTAATAGATGCATAAACAAGCACCAGTTAGTCCAGAATGCAGCTGCTGGAGTCCTTACGAGAACCAGAAGACTTCAGCATATCACCCCGATCTTATTCACTCCCAGTTAAATTCAGAATCGAGTATAAAATACAACTTTTATCCTATAAAGCACTTAATAGTCTCCCGCCACATTATCTTAGTGAACTTCTTGTTATTTATGATCCGTCACGCCCCATTAGATCAAAAGGTGCAGGACGCTTAGTAATACCTCGAATAATGAAGAATGAAGAACTGCAGGGGGCAGAGCTTTCTCTTACAAAGCCCCAGAGTTATGGAAAAAATTTCCAATTAATGTTCAGGACTCAGACACAGTTTCTGTTTTTAAGACGAGGCTGAAAACTTACTTGTTTAGTCAGGAATTTTGTTAATAGCCTTTTATTAGGTAAAGGAGCAGATATGGGGGTCTCAGGCATAGAGTGTTCTGGTAAGCTGTGATGTTGGGATGCTGCCACTCCCTCACTCTACATCAGGGGTCAGAAACCTTTTTGACTTACTTACTCACTTAATCCTCTTCGTCCCTAGTGGGACATAAGGCCGCAACAATGTGCCTCCATCTGGACCTGTCTTGCGCGGCATACTGGACTTCACCCCATGTAAGGTCCATCTCTTCTAGCTCTGTTGTTACTGTCCTTCTCCATGTTGTTTTCGGCCAGCCACATTTCCTTCTTCCAGGTGGATTCCACTTGAGAGCTGATTTTGGGATGCGAGATGGATGCATTCTCAAAACTTGTCCTAACCATTGAATGCATCGGCGCTTTATTTTGAGCACCACACTGTGGCTGTTGGTTTTCTTGTAAAGTTCCTCATTTGATATCTTGTTTGGACAGAATATTCGACAGATTTTCCTGAGACAGCTATTGTGGAACGCTTTAACTTTGTTCATATTGCCTTTCACAATTCGTCAGCATTCCGAACCATATAGCAGGACTGACTTAACATTGCTCTTGTAGATTCGTATCTTGGTGCTGAGACTGTACTATTTTGACTTCCAGGTGGGCTGGAGTTTAACAAATGCACAGCGTGCTTTTCCCAGCCTTGCTTTGATGTCTTTACTGGCTGCACTGTTGTCACTAAGGAGACTTCCGAGATATGTAAACTCTTTGACGTATTCAAGTGGTTGGTTGTTCACTGTGATCGGCACATTCATGGTGGAGTTGATGCACATCACTTCTGTTTTCTTGATGTTAATGTTTAGTCCTGTCTGTTTAGCATACTTATGTAGTCTATCGGTTTTCTCTTGTAGATCGACATGTTTACTGGAAAGCACAGCAAGGTCATCTGCAAAGTCCAGGTCCTCGAGTTGTGTGAAAGGCATCCATTGAATACCTCTGGTCTTATCGAGTGTAGTTTGGCGCATAATCCAATCAACAGCAATCAGAAACAGCATTGGAGAAATGATGCACCCTGTCTTACACCAGATTCCACAGGGAACCGCTCTGTTAGGTTACCATTTACAATGATGCTGCATTCAAACTCTTGGTAGAACATCTTGATTAGTGTGACTATATTTTCTGGAATTCCATAAGATAGCAGTATCTTCCATAGGGTTTCATGGTGCAAACTGTCAAAGGCTTTTTGAAAGTCTATGGAATTGATGTACAGAGGGGTATTCCATTCTAGACACTGTTCAATGATGTTTCTAAGGGCGAAGATTTGGTCAATACAGCTTCTACCCTTTCTGAACCCAGCCTGTTCTTGTCTCAGTTTAATGGCAACAGCCTTATCAATTCTGCAGAGGATGATTTTACAGAAAACTTTTGATGGTATTGAAAGCAGTGTGATGCCTCGCCAGTTGTCGCAGTTCTGAAGGTTACCTTTCTTTGGAAGTTTGACAATTAGTCCTTTTGTCCAGTCTTCAGGAAAAGCTTCTTTTTCCTACACAGCTCTGAAGAATTCTGTTAATACCTTTGTTGAGGTTTCAGGGTCAGCTTTTAGTATCTCAGTGTATATAACTGCTTGCCCAATCTTCATGGTTTGGATGGCACGTTTGACTTCATGTTCTTTTGGGCAGCTGACATCAATGCCAAGAACTTCATTTGCTGGTAGGGGATTGGGTGCAACCTCTGGTTCAGGTCTGTTGAGAACTTCACTAAAGTGCTGCATCCATCTCATTGCTTGCTGTTCTTTAGTTGTAAGAATCTTGCCATCCTTATCTTTCACGGGGCCAGACTGGCAGGTGTTCATGCCAGACAGCTGTTTCGTGATTTTATATACAGAGCTTAGTTCTCCTCTCTCAGCAGCTCATTCAGTATCACTAGCTAATTCATCAACAAAGGCTCTTTTGTCATTCCTGGCACTCCTTTTGACTTCCTGATCCTTAGCTTTGTGTGCTTCCAAAACTTGCTTTTGTAGTCTTGGTGATTTTGTATTTAGCATCTTTGCCTTCAGTTGTTTTCTCTCATTTATTTTCTGCCATGTTCCAGATGTAATCCATTCTTTATTAGTTTTCTTTTTGTAACCAAGTACTTTGGTGGCTCTCTCCACGTAGGTATCTCTGATGTTTTTCCATCCGGTGTTAATATCTTTGTTTTCTTCCGTTATGCCGGTCACTAATGCAGCCGTGAGGGGGGGCACAAACCAGTGTCTCTCCCTCACGCCGGTCCCAAGCCTGGATAAATGCAGAGGGTTGCGTCAGGAAGGGCATCCGGCATAAAACAAATGCCAAATAAACTATACGAATCACAAGAAAGAATGACATACCGGATCGGTCGAGGCCCGGGTTAACAACAACCGCCATCAGTGCTGTCAATCAACAGGGTGCTGATGGAAATTGGACTACTGTTGGTCGAAGACATCGAAGAAGGAGAGGCGGAAGGCGTGTCCGTTGCCAGAGAGAGAAGAGGAAAGGCATGAGTCTAGTACTGAAAGTAGGGACTTTGAATGTTGGAACTATGGCAGGAAAAGGTAGAGAGCTGGCTGACATGATGCAGAGGAGGAAGGTGGACATACTGTGTGTTCAGGAGACCAGGTGGAAAGGTAGCAAGGCTAGAAGCATAGGAGCAGGGTTTAAGCTGTTTCATCATGGTGTGGATGGGAAGAGAAATGGAGTCGGAGTCATCTTGAAGGAGGGGTTTGTCAGGAAAGTTCTAGAAGTGAAAAGAGTGTCAGACAGAGTGATGAGTCTCAAGTTAGAAATTGAAGGTGTGATGGTCAATGTTGTTAGTGCTTATGCCTTACAGACAGGATGTGAGCGAGAAGAGAAGGAGAGATTCTGGAGGGAGTTAGATGAAGTGATGCAGAGTACCCCCAGAGGTGAAAGAGTGGTCATTGGGGCAGACTTCAATGGACATGTTGGTGCAGGAAACAGAGGGGATGAGGAAGTGATGGGTAGGTTTGGTATCCAGGACAGGAACCCAGAAGGACAGATGTTGGTAGATTTTGCAAAAAGGATGGAAATGGCTGTGGTGAATACTTTCTTCCAGAATAGAGAGGAGCATAGGGTGACTTATAAAAGTGGAGGTAGGAGCACACAGGTAGACTACATCTTGTGTAGGCAATGTAATTTGAAGGAAGTCAGTGACTGAAAAGAATTAGTGAGTGAAAGTGTTTCCAAACAGCATATGATGGTGGTGTGCAGGATGACGCTGATGGTGAGGAAGATGAAGAAGGCAAAGACAGAGCAGAAGACAAAGTAGTTGAAGCTGAAAAAGAAAGAGTGTCATGTTGTCTTAAAGAAGGAGTTGAAACAGGCTTTGGGTGGTCAGAAAGTACTTCCAGATGAGTGGAAAAATACAGCTAATTTGATCAGGGAGACAGGTAGGAGAGTACTTAATGTGTTCTCTGTAAGGAAAGTAGATAAGGAGACTTGGTGGTGGAATGATGAAGTGCAGGAGTGTGTACACAGGTAGAGGTAGCTAAAAAAAAGTGGGACATAGAGAGAACCGAAGAGAGTAAACAGGAGTACAGGGAGACAGCGGAAGGCAAAGGTAGCGCTGTTAAAGGCCAAACAGAGAGCGTATGATGACTTGTATGATAGGTTGGATAGTAAGGAGGGAGAAAATGATTTATGCAGATTGGCACAGCAAAGAAATAGAGATTGGAAGGATGTGCAGCAAGTTAGCGTGATTAAGGACTGACTGGGAAGATGGAAAGAATACTTTGAAGAGCTGATGAATGAGGAAAATGAGAGAGAAAAAAGAGTAGAAGAGGTAACTGTTGAGGACCAGGAAGTAGCAAAGTAAGGGTAAGTAAGGGTGAAGTGAGGACGGCATTGAAGAGGATGAAGAATGGAAAGGCATTTGGTCCTGATGACATACCGGTGGAGGTATGGAAGTGTCTAGGAGAGGTAGCAGTAGATTTTCTGACAAGAACATTTAACAAGGTCTTAGAGAATGAGAGGATGCCAGAGGAATGGAGGAGAAGTGTGCTGGTGCCCATTTTTAAGAACAAGGGAGACATGCAGAGTTGTGGCAACTACAGAGGGATAAAGTTGATGAGCCATACGATGAAGTTATGGGAAAGAATACTGGAAGCTAGACTAAGGGCAGAGGTCAGCATTTGTGAACAACAGTTTGGTTTCATGCCAAGAAAGAGCACCACAGATGCAGTGTTTGCCTTGAGGATGTTAATAGAGAAGTACAGAGAAGGTTAGAGGGAGCTGCATTGTGCCTTTGTGGATGTGGAGAAAGCATATGACAGGGTGCCGAGAGAAGAACTGTGGTATTGCATGAGGAAGTCTGGAGTGGCAGAGAAGTATGTTAGAGTGGTGCAGGACATGTATGAGAGATGTAAGACAGTGGTGAGGTGTACTGTTGGTGTGACAGAAGAGTTCAAGGTGGAGGTGGGACTGCATCAAGGGTCAGCTCTCAGCCCCTTCTTGTTTGCTATGGTGATGGACAGGCTGACAGACGAGGTTAGACAAGATTCCCCATGGAATATGATGTTTGCAGATGACATTGTGATCTGTAGTGAGAGCAGAGAACAAGTTCATGAAAATCTAGAGAGGTGGAGGTATGCCCTGGAAAGGAGGGGAATGAAGATTAGCCTCAGTAAGACAGAATACATGTGCATAGTACATGAATACATGTGATAAGAATACATGTACAGAATACATGTGATAAGGACCCAAGAGGAATGGTGAGATTACAGGGAGCAGAGATAAGAAAGGTGGAGGATTTTAAGTACTTAGGCTCAACAATCCAGAGCAATGGAGAGTGTGGAAAAGAACTGAAGAAGCGTGTGCAGGCTGGTTGGAATGGTTGGAGAAAAGTGGCCGCTGTGATGTGTGATAGGAGGGTATCGGCAAGAATGAAAGGAAAAGTGTACAAGACGGTGTTGAGGCCAACAATGTTGTATGGTTTAGAAACAGTGGCCCTGGGGAAAAGACAGGAGGCAGAGCTGGAGGTAGCAGAGATGAAAATGTTGAGGTTCTCTTTGGGAGTAACGAGGATGGATAGGATTAGGAATGAGCACATCAGAGGGACAGCCCATGTAAGACGTTTTGGAGACAAAGTCAGAGAGCCTAGATTGAGATGGTTTGGACATGTACAGAGGAGGGATAGTGAGTATATTGGTAATAGGATGCTGAGAAGAAGGCCTAGAGGAAGACCAAAGAGACGATTCATGGATGTGGTGAAGGAGGACATGAAGGTCGTTGGTGTAAGAGAAGAAGATGCAAAGGATAGGGTGAGATGGAGGCAGATGATTCGCTGTGGCGACCCCTGAAGGGAAAAGCCGAAAGGAAAAGAAGAAGATGCCGGTCAAAACACTGAAGCGATTTCTTAGTTGTAAAACTTTAGTTTTAGAACATTTCAGCTTAGCAATGTCCAGTTATTTTTTTTATCTTATTCTGTTTTTCTACTTTCCTCAACTTCAGCTTTATGGTAGCTTTTACTAGGTAGTGATCGCTATGAATGTCAGCTCCATGGTACACTTGGACGTCATTTAATGATCTTCGCCACTTCCCATTGATCGATATATGGTCAATCTGGTTTATTATGGCCCCATCAGGTGAGTTCCAGGTGAGCTTGTGTATATCTTTATGTGGGAAGATTGTGCCACCAATAATGAAATCATTTTCCAAGGCAGAAGTCAACTAGACGTTTGCCAATGTTGTTCATCACACCACATCCATGTTTACCCATAGCTCTCTCGTGATTGGTATTGTCTGCTCCAACCTTGGCATTTATATCACCCATAATCACAAGTGTATCGTGTTTAGGGACTTTTGAAACTGTAAGTTTTAACTCTTCAAAATAATTGTCTTCATCTTCATCTTCAGCTTCTTTTGCTGGTGAATAACACTGGATGATGGAAAGTTTACAGTGTTTTGAGTTAAATCGGGCTCTAATCATTCTGTCATTGATGGGTTCCCATTCCAGTAAGGTGTTTGTTTTCTCTTTTGAAATAATGATGGCTAACCCACGTGTATGTTGATCTTGATGTCCTGAGTGTAGTAACCATCCGGCTCCATCTCACCCGATCCTCTGTATCTTGTACTCTTACTCCAACTACCTTCATGTCCTCCTTCACCAGATCCATAAATCTTCTCTTTGGTCTTCCTCTAGACCTTCTGCCTGGTAATTCCAACCTCAGCATCCTACTACCAATATATATATATATATATATATATATATATATATATATATATATATATATATATATATATATATATATATATATATATATATATATATATATATATATATATATATAAAACAAAAAAGACAGGACAAAGACTTTCTATTGAAACTCCATTTATCACTACAGATCTGTTTGAGGGTGGTGAAACCATCCTTTCTCTTCAGGTGATTATAGATCTATATATATATATATATATATATATATATATATATATATATATATATATATATATATATATATATATCTTCTATAATCACCTGAAGAGAGAGGATGGTTTCACCACCCCTCGAAACAGATCTGTAGTGATAAATGGAGTTTCAATAGAAAGTGTTTGTCCTGTCCTTTTATTTTTGTTATTTGCTCTACCAAAAAGTATTGAGCACTCTCCTACGGAAGGATCTACTCAGAAAATCCCCTATATATATATATAGTAATACTTAATACAACTAAATTGAAAAAGAAGACCAACAACTTTAGAGTATAATAAGACTCTGAATTTATTTTAAACAACATTGTTATCATGAAGGTATTTATTAATATGAATAGTACTTCTTACTATTAATGCGACTTCTGGTGCTGCATGGTGTTGCTGATGGCTTTGTAGTCTGGTTGATACGTGCTGATGTTCAGCTTCATGCAGGCATTTAAGCTTCCATCTATTACACGTGACCACAGGTTGGTCTTGATGCTTTTCAGGTGTGAGATGGACTGCTTGCATGCGCATGTGGAGCCAAACATGGTCAATACGACAGGACTCACACTGCAGTGTTTATGTGACAGGAAGCGTGTCCCAAGTTTTGGCAATCAGCTCATCTGCAGGTTGAAATTTTACCATGTCTGTCCATTTGTGTTTTGCTTGCCAGCTGTGCTTGGCTTTGTGCAAATGAGTTGATCAAAAATGAGGGAAATTTACCTCTTTACTCAAAAACAACACGAGCAGTCCATGGCTGTTTTTATAATACAATAAAATTAGAGTTTCAAAGTATCAGGCCCGCCCACACACTGGCGTACAGAAAAGATTGGCTCTCCGCTGCTCGCCACAGTGATGTGGCATTGAAAATAGATGTATAGATTTAAATGAGTGAGATTTATTCATCTGTTTGTGTTTTATTTGATGGCTTTTTTTTGTATTTTTATTTAAATGACAGTGAAATTATGTATTCGTTATTCTGTTAAGAAAGGCCACCTGATTTATCTGAGAGCCAGATACAGTCATCAAAAGAGCCACATTTGTGCCCTCATGTCTGTCTTCCTTCTGGTTCTCTCTCTTTTAGTTATGCTGCAATAGCCAGTCATGCTGGAGTCCCTGCGTGCACTCAGCAATAATAAAATCATCTATTTCCATTACACTACTATGAACATACCTAACAACCTTTCTCCCTCTCTGTTTTTGTTGAGGTACACATCATCATTCCCTGCTTCCTGAGTCCTGTGGTCTGTCTTGGTGTATTGATGCTGACTGGAGTTCTCATCTTGGAAGCCCTTCCTTCTTGCTGATGAAGATCTAGATGGACCCAGATGTGCACACACACACACACACACACACACATACATATATATATATGTATGTATGTATGTATGTACAGTGATCCCTTGTTACTTCGTGCTTCAGTTTCTGCGGTTTCAGTGCATAACGGGTTTTTCACAAAAAACACTATACATATAAAATTGAATTGAATTGAAATACTCATGCATACTCATGACATTTGTTATATTGCTCAATCATTATAATTTAAATGTATTCATTAATTTTCTGAACTGCTCAATCATCACCATTGACAGTGAGAGACATGGCCGGCCTTTGATAACCCATTAGTTGCAGCGGGGGTCCTTTCCATTTATCACTTCATTAATTTGCTGAGCTGTATAACCCTACTGTGTTTGAGGGGACTGGAGCTGATCTCAGACAGCTTTGAGCAAAGGCAGGGTTCACCTTGAATAGCTCTCCAGACCATCACAATGCCAAAACACACAACCATTCATGCTCACGCTTTGGGGGTAATTTGTAGTAGCCAATTAGTCTAGCATGTCTTTGGACCATAAGAGGAAACCAGTTCACCCAGAGGAACCCCACACAAGCAGAGAGAAAACATGTGATCGTGCACACCACTGCATCACCCTGCTGCTCTGTTGCTATATTTATTTTTTTTTATTTATTTTTTTCCTGTAGTATATTAGTCATCTTCAGACAATACTGTATCAGGAAAATAGATGGCATCATTATGGATAAAGTGAAAGCTTGTGGATTCTCAAATTCATCATTTTTGATAGTACATACATATGTTTATGAAAAGCAGATGGATCTGCTTTTCTGTAGTTTTGCAGATACATGATTCCCTAAGTTTAATAAAAAATAATTCCCTGCACAGACTCTCTATTGTGTTCATGGTATTAAGGTATCTTCTTTAGCAGCACTCCATGCTTGTCTCCCAACCTATTTTCATGTAATTTAGTCAGCTTTTCATGTTTTCCAGTACTGAAGATTGTAATCACACAAAAATATTCACAAACTCACTCACTTGTTTCTTGATATGAATTTTTCTTCATAGCAGCCAATAACTTTCATGTTTCAAATGTAATTAAAGTGGTCAGGGTCTCCAACATAGCACTGAAGTTTTTAATAAACAATAGTCCACACAGCTGACATACACTGGCAGATTTCCAAATATAATCTCCTTCACATCTTAGAACTGGACTGCTAAAAGCAAATTAGATAACTGTGTCTATATTCATACATCATGAATTTAAATAAATATACCTTTACTTCCATAGATGTATATTGCAATATTTCAACTAATAAAGAGCAATTAGTAAATTAAATGTTATAGTAGGCGATGGCTTCCCAGTGACAGGGTGCTGGAATACTGATCACATGGTCTTGGGTTCAAGCCCAACTATCAACAGGTTGTCACTGCTGTCCCCCTGAATGCAACTAACTGGGTTATCAAAAGCCAGACAGGTCTCTCACTGTCTGCGTTGAGCGGAATGTAAAAGTACCATTGCTGACTTTCGTTAAGAGTGGACTGCCGTGTTTCTGCCTCTGATGGCCTGGGTATTTTCTGCCCTTGGCAGAGTCGACTGAGATAGGCACCAGCCTCCTCCTAATTAGGATTAATTGGTTCAGAAAATGAATGAATGAACCCTATAGTAATACTGCATAATACATAAATGATATGACTGCAATTCTACTGTCACTATTTTTCTTGATACAACTTTAAATTCAGAATAATGCAGTGGTGTTTTGATCACCAGGGCTTCAACCACAAAGGAAATCTATCCATTTATATTCCACTCCAGAAGATTTTGTCTATGCTATGTAATAAATTCAAGGATGGGTGTACTTCAAATGACTGTTAATACATTCTCAATAGCTTAGGGAGATAGCTTTAACAAAATGGCCTTTTTTTGTGATAGGAAAATCTCCTCCAAGAAGATAAAGATAAAAATGAAATAAAAACCCCCACAATGCCTTCTTCAAAAATCGAATACATACAAAGCATTTCAATAACTGTATACAATTACTTGTACACAGAAAGCAAATAGTTCGCATGTGCTTGTGAGAAGAAGATAAAAACTACACACTACTATATTAAAAATATTTTTGAAAGTTTCTTTTTAAATAAATAAACGTAGTTGAGAGCACTTCCGGAATAGACTGAAAAAATGCACAGTGTTTATTTCAAAACTAGCACAGTGTTGTAGTGGTTAGCACCTCATACCAGAAAAGTCTGGGGATTGAGTTTCGGGTTCAGAAAGGGTATGTTTGAATTTCCTAAAAGTACTCTGGTTCCCTCCCACAATTGAAAGACATGCAGATGAGGCCAATTAGCTGTTCCAAATTGCCCATAGGAGTAAGTAAAAGGGGTTGCATGTTGGCCCTGCAATGTATACAGAATTCAGCAAATGAATTAATGTTTTAAAAAGGTTCTGGACCACCATCCGACGCCTCAGGAGGGGGAAGCAGTTCTCCACAAATACTGTTTACAGTGGAAGTGGGGAGCTGCTCACCTCGACTGGGGATGTCATCAGGAGGTGGAAGGACTACTTCGAGAACCTCCTCATTCCCACCAACATGCACTCTGTGGAGGAAGAAGACCCTGGGCGTCTGGGTGGCGGTCTGCGCATCACTTGAGCTGAGGTCACTGAGGTAGTCAAAAAGTTCCTCAGTGGTCGGGCTCCGGGGGTGGATGATGTCCGTCCTGAATATCTCAGGGCTCTGGATGCTGTAGGACTGTCTTGATTGACACATCTCTGCAACATCACAGGGTCATCAGGGGCCGTACCTCTGGATTGGCAGACCGGGGTGGTAGTCCCCCTTTTTAAAAAGGGAGACCGGAGGATGTCTTCCAATTATCATAGAATCACACTCCTCAGCCTACCTGGGAATGTCCATGCAGAGGAGAGGAGGATCCAACCGATAGTTGAACCTCGGATTCAGGAGGAGCAATGTGGTTTTTGTCCTGGCTGTGGCACTCTCGACCAACTCTATATGCTCAACAGGATCTTGGAGGGGTCATGGAAGTTTGCCCAATCTGTCCACATGTGTTTTGTGGATTTGGAGAAGGCTTTTGACTGTTTTCCTTGGGCTATTCTGTGGGGCGTGCTCCGGGAGTATGGCATTCCGGACCCGTTGATATGGGCCATTCGATTCGTTTTCGGTGAGGATTGGAGTCTGCCAAGGCTGTCCTTTGTCACTGAGTCTGTTCATAATTTTAAGGACAAAATTTCGAAGCAAATCCTAGACATTGAGGGGTTCTGGTTTGGTGGCCATCAGATCTCGTCTCTGCTTTTTTCAGATGATGTTGTCCTTTTGGCTTCTTTGAGCTGGGACCTACAGCTCTCGTTGGAGCAATTTGCAAGCGAGTACAAAGTGGCCGGGATGGAAAGCAGCACCTCCAATTCTGAGGCCATGGTTCTCAGTCGAACAGGGGTGGAATGCACCCTCCTGGTCAGGAATGTGGTCCTGCCCCCAGTGGAGGAGTTTAAGTATCTTGGGGTCTTGTTCACAAGTGAGGGAAGGATGGGGAGGGAGCTCGACAGACTGAATGCTGCAGCCTCTGCTGTAAAGCAGAGCCTGTACCGGTCCGTCATGGTGAAGAAGGAGCTCTCAATTTGCCAGTCGATCTACATTCCAATCCTCACCTATGGTCACAAGCTTTGTGTAGTGACCCAAAGAACAAGATTGCAAATACAAGCGGCTGAAATGAGCTTCCTTCGCTGGGTGGCGGGGCTCTCCCTAAGAGATAAGGTGAGAAGCTCAACCATCCAAGGAGAGCTCGGAGTAGAGCTGCTGCTCCTCCGTATTGAGAGGAGCCAGTTGAGGTGGCTCAGGCATCTGGCCAGGATCCCTCCCGAACGCCTTCCTTGGTGTGGTGTTTCAGGCATGTCTTTGTTCCCCAGTCAATCCTAATAGACATATATCAATCTCTAATGCAGCCATATCTTTCTTATGGTCTGGCGGTATGGTACATCTCGAAAGAATCTGGACAAAATTTTGATATTACAAAAGCGAGCCCTTTGCTTAATATACTTTGCCACTCATAGAGAACATGCTATTCCATTTTTTAGACCCCTATTTATCTTTTAAGGAAACTGCTTGAAAATAAATACAAATAACTATTTAAATTAAAAACAGCAAAACAAATATGGAAAATAGACTGTAAAGGATAATATTTCTTGTGAAACCCATCCCGCCTCGATTAGTTTTCCTATTTGCGAGTTGGGTTTACCTGTTTACCTGTAGCCATTTGATTTACAATGAATTGAACTGAAATTGAAATGTCTAACTGGGAAGAGACCCCGGGGTCGACCTAGAACATGCTGGAGGAACTATGTCTATCGGCTTGTCTGAGAAGCTTCAGTGTCCCCCGGGACGAGCTAGAGGAAGTGGCTGTGGAGAGGGACATCTGGACCTCATTACTTAGGTTGCTGCCCCCACTACCTGAACCTGGATTAAGCAGAAGAAGGTGAGATGAGGGCGATGAGAATAAATGGTTTCTCATTCATTTTCTAAGATTTTTAATCTGAATTAGGGTTATGGAGAGATTGGTTCCAAAACAGTGGTGGCCTGGTGGTAAATGGTTCTGGATCGCTGATCCTAGAGATGAGGCTTAAGTCCCACTCTCCACAAGGTTGTCACTGTCCCCCCACTGCAGCTAACTGGATTATCAAAGGCCAGCCATGTCTCTCACTGTCTATGGTGTGAGGCATGTAAAAGAACCATTGCTGACTTTTGTCAAGCATAGCTGCATAGCCATCAGCGTGTGTCTGCCCCTTGCTAAAAGGGTTGTGTCAGGAAGGACAGCTGACGTAAAAAAAAACTATGTCAAATTGAATATGCAGATCATTAATATGACTTCCATGAAGATGGAGGAAGATGATTCGCTGTGGTGACCCCTCAAAGGGAACAGCTGAAAGGAAAAGAAGAAGAGACTGGCACCCAACTCTCAGTGAAAGCGGAATACTAACTAAACAGCTCGCCAGGACATACCAGGGCTAATACACATAAGATTTACACTCACACTCACACTTAGGGTCAGTTTGGAACCATCAATCAGTCTACTGTGCATGTTTTTGGACTGTGGGAGGAAACCAGAGTGCTCAAAGGAAACCCATGCGAAGATGGGAAGAACATACATACCCCTCACAGAAATTCCCGAGCCCAGGAATTGAAGACAGGCCTTTCTTGCTGTAAGGCGGATGTGCTAACTATTACACCACTGTACCGCCCTGAATGTTTATTTTATTTTTTTTAATTACAATATAGGTAACCTGCACAAAGTACGACATAGAATGGTGAAGAAGACTTTTTACATGCTTATATTTATTCTTGATTTTACTTCATTTCTACAGCTGTACAGTACTCTGGCAAGCACACAGAAATTTCACTTATAACACTGGCTCTCAGAACAGAAATTATCATGATTTGTTCAGTCAGGTGACCCATCAGTTTCTGTATGGAAAGTGCATTTCAGTAACTGATGGTGCTGAAAGGGAAATATAACAACATCTACACCACAGCATCACTGACCATGTTGTTAAAATTGGCATAATACTAGCAAATACATTTTTGTAAATTACATTTACACACAATGCATCTGTAATCGCAGTGTACAGAATATTAATTTCTACCTTCCTAATTTTGTCGCAATATAGACTTGTAGCTACAAAGTTTTTTTTTTTTTTTTTTTAGAGAAAAATAATATACAATCCCACATCTCAATCACTTATACAGTTATACATGAAGCATACCGCTATACACCTATACACCTATACACCAAAGCACCTAATATTATGTAGGTCCTTTTTCTGCCATTGATTATGATTTTAGCAGTTGGTCTGTTATACCCCATTTCACTGGAGCACGGCATGCAATGATCGTGGCGGAAAGGCGCGGAACGCAGTCTATAGAAGAGCTTCAGCATTTTTACACGGAAAACAGGTAGAAAATCCTACAGAAAAGTGGAAATTCTTATGCCCCCATTTCAGTGGACTACACCATGCAAGGAATGTGTAGCAGAAAGGCACGGAACACAGTCTACAGAAGAGTTTCGGAAATTTTTACACAGAAAATGGGTGAAAATCCTACGGAAAAGTGGAAATTATTACACTCTCAGAACGTTCACAGCATGTGCGGAACAGGTACGCCAAAGTACGCCAGAGTGACTCCACGGAACACTCATGGATTCTTTGTTTTTTTTCGTGAATGTGCTTTTTAACATGTTCAAAAGCACGTTCACGGAATATTTGGCCTGCCGGAAGCATAGGGAAGTGGAGAAAGCCTAGAGGAATAGCTACGGACTCACACGGAATGACATGGAGGATGAGGGAATAATTGTGGAACGTTTGTGGTTGACAACATTTTTGCTTCCATAAGTCTGCCGTGCTCCAATGAAATTGGGGGTATTAAGCTCAGTAAGTACAGTGAGGTGCTGCCTTGATGCATTAGACTTGTTCATCCAGCACACCTTGCAGAGCACATTCAGATCTGGAGATTTTTAGAGATCGGGTCAAATCCAAAGTAATTCTTTGTTTATTTTCCTCAAACCATTCCTGACTTTTTTCAGTGTTTTATGGCACATTATCTATAAAGCCTTTAGATGATAATGCTTTCATAAAGGGGTGTATTTTGTCTGCTGCAAGGTTAAGGTAAATGGTGCATGTCAATGTGAGATAGAGAGAGAGAGAGAGAGAGATTTCCTTTCGGCTTTTTCCCTTTTTCAGGGGTCGTCACAGCGAATGATTCACATGTTTGATGCATGTCAATGTAACAGTGCAAAAAGTAACTTCAGACCCAAGGTTTCCCGGCAGAATACTGCCAACCGCAATTCCATCTTCTTCCCATAGCGCACCATGGGTCTGTCTCTTCTCCATGTAAACTGCACAAGCATTAGAAATCCACATTAATGTGAAAGAAAGACAATTTCTTAAATCAGATGTCCTTCATATTAAACCAGACCAGACCACACTTATACCATTAAACAAATGGACCAATTCTGATGCTTACTTGCGCACTGTTGGCATTTTTTTTAGAAGTGGACACAGGTCAGCATGAGTACTCTGACCATGTTTGAGCTATGCTGTCCAGTACACAGCAAACACTGTGTGTTCTGACATCCTTCTATCATAGCCAGCATTAACAATCACAGCAGTGTGTGTTACAGTAGTTGTTTTGTCTGCCGACTTTCGCACAGACATCAGTTCTTTGTAAAAGGACACTGAATTCACACTCTCTTCCACTGTCTTCCACTGCCACACTTTATTACATTTACATTCTAATCTATCCACTTTGCTATTACTATTTATTTATTTAATTACACAGTGCCTTCAGTGTACATACTGTATATCCCTATGTTGTTTCTATTCATAAGTCTTTGGAGTTTACATTCTATTTTACATTTTCACTTAAAGTTTGTGTGTATAAATGTTTGTGTTTATATTCTGTTGTTGATTGTGTTGTTTGCTTTTATTGTCTTGTTGGTACTTTTTTAAAAGTTGAGAGATGCATACAAAATTTTATTATTATGTGTGAACACAATGACAATAAAGATTCTTGAAAAGTGGTGATAATGTGATTGAACCACTGACCTTCAGATCAGCAACCCATCGCCTTAACCACTAACCCACCATTGGCCTGAACTAAACCTAAATTGGCCTACCAGGAACACACCACAAGACCTGCTGTTTTAATTAGATGCTTTGACCCTGTCACCGAGCCATCACGTTTGATGGTTGTTGATTGTTGAGTTGCTCAGATCCTGACTGTTATGGCTATTTTTCCTGTTCCAACACAACAATGAATTACTTATTACTTACTACCAATAACAGGCGCAATTGTAAAGCGGTTGTGTGTGTGTGTGTGTGTGTGTGTGTGTGTGTGTGTGTGTGTGTGTGTGTGTGTGTGTGTGTGTGTGTGTGTGTGTGTGTGTGTGTGTGGTATATCTAATGTATCTATATATCTCTGTGAATGACTATTGTCTGTATAAGTTGTCTAATTGCATTGCTTACTTCTTTATGCTCAAAACATTGTGTACCTTTGATTCTGTAATGAGATTGCAGTGTTTAAAATTAAATATGTTGTTGTATCCCATTTTAGCATTTTTTTTTTTTTCAAAAGAAGCAGAAGGAAAAAGAAGAAGAAAACAGCCTTGAAATATGCACACTCTGTCATATTCAGTTTATCCTCTCAGCAGCTCTGTTCAGCATGTATGTTCATTTCAATTCTGGTTCTGACGGAAACATGACTCCTGTGTCAGCCCATTTTGTGCAATGGAAGAAATAGTACATATTAGATGCACCCAGGTGTAAATCAAAAGAAACATAGAGGCCAAGAACATATATCTGCAGAACATTCATTTTTAACCACGTATCTTCTTGGACACTGACATCTCATAATGAATTTAGTTACAGTATAACCACCATCACTTAATGAATGAACAACTGGTAAGCAAAACAGTACCCTTCATTAGAAAGAAGCTTATATATATATATAATGTACATTAAATACACTAAATTTCAGCAAAGTAATGAATTAATATGTTCATAGATAATCACTGTTATATATACAGATATAGTCAACACAGTTTATACACAAATTGAAACTAAGACTATACATGCGAGGGCAGAGAACACCCTGGAGAGCTTGCCAGGCCATCACTGTATATGCATAGAGTTCTTTCCATTATAATCTAGTGTAATACTGTCCGTAATGCCATCTGCTCAATAGGCTACTGTATATAATCAGTTCCATAAATATTTGGACAATTACTAATCCCATGCATTAATAATTTAATTTTCTTCTTCTTCTTCTTCTTCTTCTTTTCCTTTCGGCTGTTCCCTTCAGGGGTCGCCACAGCGAATCATCTGCCTCCATCTCACCCGATCCTTTTGCATCTTCTACTCTTACTCCAACTACCTTCATGTCCTCCTTCACCACATCCATAAATCTTCTCTTTGGTCTTCCTCTTGGCCTTCTGCCTGGTATTCCAATCTCAGCATCCTACTACCAATACACTCACTATCCTTCCTCTGTACATGTCCAAACCATCTCATCGCACATTAATAATTTAATAACCCCTTCATAATCCTTCATAATAAAAAGTATTTTGAAAAATAGCCAGTTATGACCATTTTTCTTATTATTCATAACAAATTAAGGACACAGAATGTCTGTCATTGATATCAAGTGTTAGATTTGCATTTGGGATCTGTTCCTGGAAACACTTATCTAACTCTTACATATGCGACGATGTATTGAGGCAAGTGTACGATATCATTACTCTGTAAGAGTAGCAAAGTCAACAATTTCGCATATTCTTAATGAAGACTTTTAAAACCATACAGACTACTATATTTGATGATTAAATAATTCTTTCCATGAAAAAGAAAAACCCATTCACAATATATCTAGTGAAGTGAAGAGCAATCATGAGGAGGATGACCTATCCCTGTCATCATCTACAATCAAGACACGTCTCCATGAGGGTAACTAAAGAGGGTTTACCTCAAGAAGCAAAAAAGGCAAAAAAAAAAAATCATTACAAGCAGCAACTCTCTCTCTCTCTCTCTCTCTCTCTCTCTCTCTCTCTCTCTCTCTCTCTCTCTCTCTCTCTCTCTCTCTTTCTATCTATCTATCTATCTATCTATCTATCTATCTATCTATCTTTCAACTAATTTATCCAGCTATCTATAAGTACCTGAGTTACGTAAGCAAATGGGCAGTTTTTTCTTGCATTTACAACTGTTTGCAGTTTCTCTATACGTAGCTGCACTGCTTATGTTGAGCTCTCTTTGAGTGCACATACAGCCTTATCTGCACTTCAAGAGAACGAGAATGTGACCATGAATGCTCTTCATCACTTTTATAATGTACTATATACATAATATAACTAAATAAGTAAAATAAATGGTGTACACTCAGTTGAACAGTGTTCTTTGAAGTGGAAATCCATAGCTAAATGTTTTTGTCTGCCATTACAAAATGATGAATTCTAGAACCCCGTCAGCATATCAGATCAGGCGGACTGTAGAGAAGGCTTTTGTCAGAAATTGATGGCTTGTAATTTATCATTAATAAGTTACCATTTAGCCCCATTAGAATTGCAGATTTTTTTTAAAGATTTTAAAAGGTAAACAAAGATAAATAATTTACGATATTTTCCCCCACTTCTATTTTGATAGAATTAGATTTTGATTCTGAAGTAAAATAAAGTAAAAATAAACTACAATTGTTTTAGAAAGGAAAAACAAACACTTAACTAATAAAGCACAGTCTTCTTCTTTTGTAAAATTCAGTGATTATTGTTAAGAGCCTACAAATTTAGCACTTCTTGATTTGTCAATTTTATTCCACTTTTCTGAGCAAATATTGGGGGAATATCATATGCACACAGCCTACTTAAATCCCTCCCACAGGTGTTCAGCAGTATTTAAATCCGGACTGGAAGTGAACCTTATCAAACTTCAAAATCTTCTTCCTTTGAAGACATTCTTTTGGAAACTTTGATTTATCCTTTGTGCTGTTATCATTTCCTCACTGCATGGCGCTGCCACCACCATGCTTCAGTGTTGATATGGTGAAAACAAATAACTAAAAAAATTATACCTTAGTTTTTTCAAAGTAGATAATAACATATAGTTCAACCTGGTTTGTGGTAATTCAGACATATTTATTTATTTTTTTGTTTGTTTATTTATTTATTTTATGACAGAGGTACTATTTAATCCACAATTTTAAAAACCAGACAATTGCTGAATACATTGACTGATCACATGCAGATAATGGTCATACATTGTTGCTCTACTTCTCTTGACATATTTATGACAAGATTTATTAACATACTTAATGAAATCTATTTACTGAAACCACTGTGTATCATTTACAGCATTTGGCAGATGCTTTTATACACAGCGACTTATAATTCTATTTTTTTTTTTTTTTTTTTTTGCACAACTGAGGATTAAGGGCCTTGCTCAAGGGCCGAACAGTGATGATAGTAGTTATTGAACCGCTGATCTTCAGATCATTGCCTTATCTACTATGCCATCCCTTCCCTTCCCATCACTTCCATCAGAATATATGAGAGTCGGAGTGCCGCATCTGTGAGGTGTGATGGCTGTGAATGCATCTGTGATGGCTTTCAACTTCCATGGAGGAAATAATATACACGGAGCAGCTACTGCCATGTATACATCACAGTTACTGCCAGCAGACATGATGACTGAGATGTATGCAGTACAGATGAGCATGTTCATTTATGCTGCCGATATGAAACCAACTCCAAAAGCAATCAGAATGGGCACATAATGGCCATGGAAATCCCAATCATGCTCATGTGGATAAGTAAAAATTTATGTTCACATAATCTTGCTGTGGTGACCCTTTTTCTCCACTTCTTTATGCCTTCGGTGTTTTAGGGTCCATCTATTTTTTATGATTCCTTTGTCCCGCTCTCCTGATTGAAAAGTTGACAATGAGATCTGGTTCAGTGTTTGTAAGCTCTTTGTTGAACATGGCTTCAACGGTGAATGAAACTAAAATAATGTTGGTCTTGACTTGATATGAATCAGAATAATTTGAGCGATGACAGGTAGATGATTATTAGTTTTAAACCCAAGTGTGAATGTAAGGGAAACGGTCATATGTCTAATTATATATTGTTATTAATGCATAAAAAAGATTTTGTTTCTTTTTTAAAGTAAATACATACCTAACTATTCCCTCTCATATGTAGGAGCAAATTGGAAGAGACAATTAGCCAAACGTGCATGTGTTTGGACTCTGGGGAAAAAAAACAGAGAAAGTGGGGAAAAAACATTCAAGCATGGGAAGAACATGCAAACTCCACTCAGAAACACCCTCACTGAGAAAAGGATTTGAATTGCTGTGAGGTTGACATGCTACCTACTATGTCCCCCAAGTGTAGCTAAGTGGGTTATCAAAGGCCAGTCATGTCTTTCACTGTCTCTGGTGTGAGACATGTAAAAGAACCATTGCTGATTTTCAACAAGAGTAGCTGCATAGCCGTTAGTGTGTTTCTGCCCTGCAATGGCCTGGCAAGCTGTCCAGGGTGTACTCTTCCCTCGACCGGAGTCGGCTGGGATAGACGCCAGCCTCCCCGCGACACTAATTAGAATTAAGCGGTTACAGAAAATGAACTGAACTTTCATAATATCTTCTTATTTTCCTTTCGGCTGTTCCCTTCAGGGATCGTTACAGCGAATCATCTGCCTCCATCTTCATGGAGGTCATATTAATGATTCGCATGTTTTCATTCGGCAGAAACACGCTGACAGCCATGCAGCCTACTCTTGACAAAAGTCAGCAATGGTTGTTTTATATGCCTGTCACCATAGACAGTGAGAGACATGGCTGGCCATTGATAACCCACTTAGCTGCACTGGGGGGACAGTGACAACCTTGTGGAGAGTGGGACATGAACCCCCAACCCTAGGATCAACCCTCCATCAGCTTTTACCACCAGGCCACCACTGCCTTAATCTTTTGTGATATACACATTGCAAAAATCTGCCTTTTTAACAGGTTTATGTACACTTTTTTAAAAGATTTGCAATGCGTGTATTAGGCCCTACTCAGGGTAATTCCATCCAAAACCAATTGCTGGCACAGGAAAGAAACAGCTTCTGGCCTACAGATGATGCAGTCACTCCAGATATTTGATCCTACAGTGTTTTACAGCAAAGTTTGATCAAGGAGCAGCTAATTACCAAGACCCGAAAACTAACTGCATAATGCGGCATCAAAATATTGAAAATGCTGTACCCTGTTATATTGATAATTGTATATTGCCCAGATATGTAGCATATATCTTTAAGTCTGTTGATATCATCAAATATGATGTTTGTATGATTCTCCCAGCAGCGTAGGTTGAGATGCCTAGAGGCAGGGGTTCAGCAAGAAAAAAACACAACCATGTGCTAATTAGATGTGTATCAGATTGTTTTAATGTCATTCCACAGAATGGTCTGGTCTTTGAAAGAATGGCTCAGAAGCAAGCTACTGTTCAGAGATTCGCTTATTTTAATTGTATAGGACAAACTCCACTGCCAGGCAACACTGCCTAATGTCACGCTATGTTGAGGCAGTGCTTATGTCTCATCTGTGAACATGATTATATCCTTAATTTCTCTGCATTTCATTTGCACAGCAATGTAGCCCCATGCTTTGACACAGTCACCTCTGGCGTGCTGTTAGAGACATGTTCTGGCCTTCAACTAACATTTGCATCATGAAACAATGCTGCTGATTAACATGAATGATGGAGGTGGGGGATGGAGGGTATTTCACCAGAAATTATGTACCCAGAATTTATTCTCATTTACATACTGTAGGAAGCAGACTGTGTTATAGGTATAATATTATAATGAGTTTTATTTGCAATGGGTTCTGTTACAAACTATCATCATCCAGCTGTCTGAAATTTGGCATGAAAACAGCATTTGCATCTGACATAAAAACAAATGTGTCTCACTTTGGCTTAAAAAATGCATATGATGACTCACAGGACAAAAAAAACAGCAGAGAAAATAATTAAGTAGGCTGGACATGTAGCAGAAGCTATCAAGAGGAATGTGTCAGGGTTGCAGGGTCAAACCATCTGTTCTGCCAATTAAAACATCAAGATATGTAAGTCTCTGAAGGGTCGAATGTATGCAAAATATTTTAAATGAACATTGATGTGTATTCTCTGATTTTATTTCAAGATTGGGCTCTGAATGTACATTTCGTGTGAAATAAAATGACACATGGCTAAGATTTACTTGAAGTTTCTTCTCATCAATTTCATCATCAACAGCACCATTAATTTCATACTACTCTTTCAATGACCACATTTCAAGGTGTATTGTAGATATGAGTTGAAGAGAAAGCTAATGATATGTGGTGATCCTAAAGACCCAAGGGATACAAGATATTGTGCTGATATATCCTGGCCCTCAATAAATACAAGTAGATTTACAGGTAGTTTTCAGACATCATGGAACTGAATAGTTCCTAAATGCTTCTTTGACTAATTACACCTCACCTGGCATTAGGAATAATTAACAGTAGTATAGAATGTTCCCAACTGAGCTTGTTATAAACAAGTATTCCATACTTGATTGCATTTAAAGGTCATTGACATGCCACCCCCACCACCACCACCACCCCTTCCCCAGCCTTAGGCTGGGCTAATCTCTACTCTTTGACATTCTTGATGGCAGACTTGAAAGATCATCATCATCTTCTGTTTAATCTGGGATTGGGTCTCAGGGGCAGTAGCCTAAGCAGTAAGGTCCAGATGTCGCTCTCCCCAGCCACTTCCTTCAGCTCTTCCAGGGGGCACAGAGGCATTCCCAGACCAGCTGGGAGACATAGTCCCTCTAGCATGTTCTCGGTCAACCCCGGGGTCTCTTCACAATTGGACATGCCTGTAACACCCAACCGGGGAGGTATTCATAAGGCATTCTAACCAGATGCCCGAGCCACCTCAACTGGCTCCTCTCAATGCGGAGGAGTAGTGGTTGTACTCCAAGCTCTCCGAGCTCCTCCTAGATGACTGAACTTCTCACCCTATCTTAAAGGGGAGCCCTGCCACCCTCATTTCAAGAAGCTCATTTTAAGCGGTATTTAGAGTAGTAAGAGAATTTCAGTCACTACTCAAAGCTTGTGGCCTTATGACATTGTGATCTGTAGTGAGAGCAGAGAACAAGTGCAGGAAAATCTAGAGAGGTGGAGGTATGCCCTGGAAAGGAGTGGAATGAAGATTAGCCTCAGTAAGACAGAATACATGTGCATGAATGACAAGGACCCAAGAAGAACAGTGAAATTACAGGGAGCAGAAATAAGGAAGGTGGAGGATTTTAAGTACTTAGGCTCAACAATCCAGAGCAATGGAGAGTGTGGAAAAGAGGTCAAGAAGCATGTGCAGGCAGGTTGGAATGGATGGAGAAAAGTGTCCGGTGTGATGTGTGACGGGAGGGTATCGGCAAGAATGAAAGGATAAGTGTACAAGATGGTGTTGAGGCCAACGATGTTGTATGGTTTAGAAACAGTGGCCCTGGGGAAAAGACAGGAGGCAGAGCTGGAGGTAGCAGAGATGAAAATGTTGAGGTTCCCTTTGGGAGTAACGATTAGGATTAGTAATAGGATTAGGAATGAGCACATCAGAGGGACAGCACATGTAAGACGTTTTGGAGACAAAGTCAGAGAGGCTAGATTGAGATGGTTTGGACATGTACAGAGGAGGGATAGTGAGAATATTGGTAATAGGATGCTGAGGCTGGAACTACCAGGCAGAAGGCCTAGAGGAAGACCAAAGAGACGATTCATGGATATGGTGAAGGAAGACATGAAGGTCGTTGGTGTAAGAGAAGAAGATGCAAAGAATAGGGTGAGATGGAGGCAGATGATTCGCTGTGGCAACCCCTGAAGGGAAAAGCCGAAAGGAAAAGAAGAAGAAGAAGAAGACTCAAAGCTTGTGGCCATTGTAACGTAGATCGATTGGTAAACTTAGAGCTTTGCTTTGCACCTCAGTGACCTCTTCACCATGAGGGATCGGTACAAGCTCCATTTTACTGCAGAGACTGCCTTCACTCACTCATGAACAACACCCTGAGATACTTAAACTCCTTTACTTGGCGCAGAACCTCATTCCAGAATGGAGGGTGCATTCCACTCTTTTCCATTTGAGAACCATGGCCTCAGACTTGGAGGTGCTGATTCTCATCAGCTGCATCACACTCAGCAGCAAATCTCTCTAATAAGAGTTAGGGGTTCTGGATTGATGAAGCCAAAAGGACGACATCATCCACAAAAAGCAGAGACAAGATCTGGTGACCACCATACCGGAACCCCTCAACACCATGAATGTACGTAGAAATTCTGTCCATAAAAATTATGAACAGAATTGGTGAAAAACGACAGCCTTAGCAGACTCCAATCATCACCAGAAACAAATTTGACCTGTTACTCCAAAAGGAGACCAACCTCTGGCTCCGGTGACACAGAGACCGAATGGCCCATAGCAATGGGTCTGGTACACCATAATCCAGACCAAACCCCACAAGATAGCCTGAGGGGCACAGTTGAAGGCCTTCTCTAAATCCATAAAGCACATGTGGACAGATCGGAAAAACCCCATACCCCCTCCAAGATCCTGTGGAGTTTATATAGCTGGTCAATAGTGCTGCAGCATAGACGAAAACCACATTGTTCCTCCTGAATCCATGGTTGAAACCATCTGTCAGATTCTCCTCTCCAGTACTGCAGTACTCCATTGTGTTTCCCAGGTAGACTGAGGTGTGTGACTCCATGATAATTGGAATACACTCTCCCATCCCTCCTTTTAAAAAGGGTGCCTATCACCATAGTTTGCCAATCCCGAGGCCTGGTCCCCAATGACCATGTAGAGATGCGTTAAAAAAGGCAGTTCTACAAGAGTGCAGATATCATCAACCCTAGGAGCCACACCCCAAAGAGCGTTTGGACTACCTCGGCAACCTCAACCCCAGTGATGGGTGGACCCCCACCCAAACTCCCAGGGTCTTCCTCCTCCATGGTTTGCATGTTGATGGGGTTGACGAGGTCCTCAAAGTATTCCTTCAACCTCCCAACAACATCCCAAGTCAAGGTGAACAGTTTCCCACTTCCACTGTAAACAGTATATGTGGAGAACTCCTTTCCTCTATTGAGGCATCAGATGGTGGTCTAGAACTTTTTCGAGGCCCTCGCTTTCCAGTCCCTCACTGAACCCCTTCCACACCTGAGATTTTGCATTGGCGACAGTTCGGGCTATAGCACTTTTGGCCTACTTGCACTTGTCTGCTGCCTCAGGAGTCCCACAGGCCAAAAAGTCCTCATAGGCTTCCTTTTTCAGCTGGACACCCCCTCATCACAAGTGTCCACCATCAGGTTTGGGGGTTACTGCCACAACAGGCACTGCTGACATTCTGCTCACAGCTATTTCACACCCCCTAAAGACTAAAAAACAGTGGGTAGTTTAAAGTGTCATTTGGTGTATGAGCACAAATGGCAGTCAGGACCTGTCCTCCTACTCAAAGGCAGAGGGAAGCTACCCTTTAGTCAACCAGACAGAACCCCAACATGGGGCCCCTCTCTCCCCATAAACAACTCCAGAATGGGATAAGGTCTAGCCCCTCTCGAGATGGGTGGTTCCAGAACCCAAGTCATGCATTGAGGTAAGTCAAACTATATCTAATCAATATCGCTCAACCTGAACCAATGAAGGCTCCATCTCCACCACAGAGCTCACATTCCATGTCCCAAGAGTCAGAGTCAGTAGCTGAGGATCAGACCAACAAAACCCAAGACTTTGGCTGCCACCCAAATTACACTGCATCTGACCCCTATAGCCCCTCCCACAGGTTGTGGATCTGTAGGAGTGCGGATTCATATCTCTTTTTTGTCTGTCTGGGCAGAAGTATGACCACCAGGCGCTCACCTTCGAGCACCTCCCTCTGGCCTGGCTCTGGGGGCAGCCTGATAACCTGCATTTGGGCAAGGATAACCATGTTCTTTACACTGTATTCATATAGAAGTCTTTTAAACCGCATTTAGTCTGGACCTTTAACTAGGACCTGTTTGAGTTGGGTGACCTTTCCAGAGGCATAATGGCCCCGACAACTTAGCTCCTAGGATCATGAGTACATGCAAAGCCCTCCACCACAATAAGGTGGCGATTCAAAGAGGGGCAATGAAAGAATCATAATAAATTATGGAATCAATATCATGGGGTGTGGAAGCAGAGTCTGTGAGCTCAAATTACTTAGCTGTGTTTTATCATATAATTCTTCACCACATTGTCACCACCAAAGTCAGGACCAGTAGCAGTATCAATGCCAACCAGGCTGTAACAGAGTATTTATCAACATCTAGTCTCCTTTTATATTATAACAGATAAATTTGTTCTTGCTTTCTTTTACCTGTGGATAGTACTGGTAGCAGTCTTCAGAAAGAAAGTGGTCAGATGAAAAGGGCATCCCGATAGTATACAGCCATACACTTTGCAATGTCTCTATTGGGCAGCAGTACAGTTTTTCTGTCAGTGATCATTAGTTGTCATAAACAAGAATACACACACACACACACACACACACACACACACACACACACACACACACACACATGTGTGTATATATATATATATATATATATATATATATATATATATATATATATATATATATATATATATATATATATATATATATATAAAATCTCAGCTGACTTTGGGCAGAGACGGTACATATAGTCTGGTGAGCTGATATGGTCTGGCAAGCAGTTTAAGTTGGACCTCACCAAAAATTAATATTGTGTGGCCATGATCTTCAGGCCCACTGGAGGAACTGCATTAACTATAGTCATGATTTTGTCATAGAAATCTCTGCATGGGCTCAGGAACACTTCCAGAAACCAATGTACTTAAAAATAACACACAATAATAACTGACTTTAGTAACAATAGCAATAACAACAGCAAGATGTGTCATGATGTCTCAGTGGTAAGCAGTGTTGCTTCACACCAAGAAGTTCCTGGGTTCAAATCACAGTTTGCATGTTTTCCCCTTACTTGCCTAGGTTTCCTCCAGGTATTCTTGTTTCCTCCCACAATCCAAAGGCAAGCTGAAATCTGGCTACTCTAAATGCTTGTAGGTGTCACTTTTGAGTGGGAAGGACTGTTAATGTCTCTGTTAGCCATGCAATACATTCTCTTTAATAGACAAAAGAAAAACATAGAATTAAAGTACACTGATAAAAAGAAAGAGTACACAAAACTGTTTAACCAAATTATATCAAACAGTTTAACCTGGGTCAGAGCAGTTTGTGAAATAATAAAAAAATACAAGCCACTGGTTTATGACACATTGGTGCTATATGAACCGCACTAAAATTGTGATTTTCGTTTTAGTTCTATTTAGGAGCTAAAGGTCAGTGTCTTCTCCTCGTTGTGTTCCATTTTTATCTGCCACCTTTGAGCTATACAAAGACAGCAGACAGGGTGGGATTGCTCAGCAGACTCAATCAAACACAGTAAAAGAACTCATTCCACCTGGGAGACATATCATTTGGCCACAATGGGGGCTTATTTGGTGGTGTGTCTGATTGAAAGCAAAGGCCAGGGGGTCTGCAAGGAGAAGGCAGAGTGTGAAACAATCGTGATATGTCAGTCTAATATTAAAGGGTGATCATTTATAATGGCCAAAAGGCTCCTAGCTGTAGTTCTATGCTCATCCTTTCCCCAATAACACCTGGCAGGTAGATATGGTTTAGATTTTTATACTGCATATTGCATTAGTTCAGCAGCTTGCCCAACAATGTTACTGATTAGTCCATAATTTTTGCACTATAGATACAAAATGTATGTAATAAATAAATATGAATTTTATCATTAAAAGATAATCTGCCATAACCTATTTTTTTAAGTGACAACACAATGTAGTACTGTACTGTAAATTCAAATAGAATAATCCACCAGTAGCTCTGTAGACCTTTGTGTTCACATTGCAGTATTTTCTGGTCCTGGTCACTGTAAAATCATTTTCCTGATTAAAACCCAGATAGTTTTGTGGAGCACATGCAGGCAGTATCTAAATTAAAGATGAATTATGTGTGAATTAGTGTGCATAATACCATAAAGCATTAGCATGGACCTGGAAAAAAGTACTGTGGAAAATTTTGCCCATATGCCAGTGACTGTTTCATTGTTGAGATTGTTTGCCTTTGGTGTTGCAGCTGATGTTGTGTTCCTATGATAAAGGTCTCCCCAGAGCCACATAAGCCTTCAAATTCAACACACACCGAAAACAATGAACAGCTCACTACAGTGTAGTAAATCTGCATGTTGGAACATAACAAAAAAATCTGCAATTGCATAGAATGCCGCTTTTCTCTCCATGTGTAGAGTTTAATCCCCTGTGTTAAGGTGTTTGTTTGCATATTGGGTAATATCCTGTGCATAAATGATCGTCGTCATTTTTATGGGAATTTAACAGCCAGTTTTATTTCTTCATTATGCTTTGAATTTTCTTTACTTCACAAAGTAATGAGGGCCCATAATTTTGAATAATAATGCGAAGACAAATGCAAAACCAACAGGAAGTGTTATATACCCAAGTTGCTGGATGCAGGTGTATTTCTTGTGGTTTCTGCTGTTGGAGTATCAGCTTGGGTGCATTAAGTAGCTTTTTTTGCTTAGATTAGATGGAGGTAGTAGCAGAAACCACTGAGTAAACTCCAAATGCTCCAGATATAAGTGATAGATAGATAGATAGATAGATAGATAGATAGATAGATAGATAGATAGATAGATAGATAGATAGATAGATTGATTGATTGATTGATTATCCCCAAGGAAATTCTGATTGTCATAGCAACAAAACACATATAAGGTACAATCTAAAAAGTAATATTTATATGCTTATGCACATACATACAGAACAATATAGATGGAGATATAAAAAATAAAAAATAAAAATACTAAAGACACTGATATTATCAGTCGCAGAGTTCCAGAACAAATTTGATGATAACAGAAATTAAATATCCATCAATCAAAAAGTATATTTGGTAAACTATTATTAATAATCTTGGATTCAAAGCCACTCAGTCCTAATTAGGGTCACAAGGAGGCTGGCACCTGGGTATGCCGTGGACAGCTTGTCTGGCCATAGGAGGGCCAACGCGCGCAAACACACAAACACACACATAAACACACACACACACACACACACACACACACACACACACACACACACACACACACATACACACACACACACACACACACACACACACAGAGAAAAAAAAAAAAACATTTATACTTACTCTCACATTTCTCACATTTACAGGCAATTTTGAACATGCCTACTGTGCATGTTTTTGGACTTTAGGAGGAAATCAGAGTACCCAGAGGAAACCCACACTACCACAGAGACAACATGCAAACTTCACCCAGAAACACAAAAGCTTGGGAATCAAACTCCGGCCTTCTTGCTGGGAGATGGACTTGCTAACCACTGTGACATCAGCCACCCAAAAAATAAAATAAAAATAGCATATATACTATCCACATAAAGAAACTGTGCATTGTCAAAATATCATCTCCGTTGGAAAGTACGACAACAATGTGAAGATAATTGTATACTTTAATAGGGTGATCATTGGACCATAACAAGTCAATAACAATGACGTCACGAGCTTGTCGATGACGTTGCGTCAGGATAGGTCGTATGGCGGGACGTCATGGCCTAATCCAGTGATGACGTAAAGGTTGTCGGACGGTGTTGGGGTGGATAGGACGAAGTCCAGAGATAGACTGGACTGTCATCACCGCAGTTTGAAATCTGTGGCGAAGATGGGTCACTCTTATCCATCTGTCCTGTCTTGGCATTGTTACAGATGGACGTCCTGAACGTGGCCGATCGATGATATCATTTTTGGTTCGGTAGCGTCTCACAAGAGCAGAAATGGTGTTCCTGTGGCAATGGAAATGTGCAGGCACTTGCTGTTGTGACATCCATCCACGGATCATCCCAATGTCCTCATGACATTGTGCAAACATGAGCCTTGGCATGATATGCCTTTGAATTGTCGTTCATTTACTTTTCATTTGCACAGTATTGCCTAAACGGGATGCACGTGCAAAAACCTATTACACGTGCCCGGGATGAACCCAATGACGTCACTGAATGTGGCACGTGTATGCATGTTGGATACATGTCACTAATCTAAGAGTTTTATCCCTGATGTGTCTACACAAGTTTGTAAAATTTATATTTTGAATTTTCATGTGCACAGTTTCTTTATGTGGCTATTACTGTGTATATTGCACAGAATGTCATAGTATGTGATGGAATAATATACAGTACGCCCCTGTTTTTCATGGGGGTTTGGTTCCGGCCATTCCCGTGGATCAAGAAATTCCGCAAGTTATTTACCCGGATGTAAAACCCTATGTATCCTATTACGTGCACTTAAAATATGCGTCTTAAACACATTCTATAGACTCATTCATACAATGATAATGTAGTAAAATGTAGTAATGAATTAGTAAAAACATTCTAAATTTGTACTGTGATTATATTCATTGATAATAAAATATATAAACAGTATACAGTGTGTGTGTGTATATATATATATATATATATATATAATACAGTCATGAGGGGGTACAATACAGTGTTCCTCCTTGCACCGGTCCCGAGCCAGATAAATGCAGAGGGTTGCGACAGGAAGGGCATCTGGCGTGAAACTTGTGCACAGATAAACATGCGAATGATCAAAGCGAATTTCATACCGGATCGGTCAAGGCCCAGGTTAACAACGACCGCCATCAGTGCTGTTAACCAACAGGGTGTTTATGGAAATTGGACTACTGTTGGCCGAAGAAGGAGAGGCGGGAGGCGTGTCCGTAGGCGAAGAGAGAAGAGGAAAGGCATGAGTCAAGGACTGAGAGTAGGGACTTTGAATGTTGGAACTATGACAGGAAAAGGTAAAGAGCTGGCTGACATAAAGTGTGTTCAGGAGACCAGGTGGAAAGGTAACAAGACAAGAACCCTAGGAGCAGGGTTTTTATCATAGTGTGGAAGGAAAGAGAAATGGAGCAGGAGTAATCTTGAAGGAAGGGTTTGCAGTAATGTCCTAAAAGTGAAAAGAGTGTCAGACAGAGTGATGAGTCTCAAGTTAGAAATTGAAGGTGTGATGTTCAATGTTGTTAGTGCTTATGCCCCACAGGCAGGATGTGAGCTAAAAGAGAAGGAGGGATTCTGGAGTGAGTTAGATGAAGTGATGCAGAGTACCCCAGAGGTGAAAGAGTGGTCATTGGTGCAGACTCCAATGAATATGTTGGTGCAGGAAACAGAGGAGACAAGGAGGTGATGGACAGGTTTGGTATCCAGAACAGGAACACAGAAGGACAGATGTAGATAGATTTTGCAAAAAGGATGGAAATGGCTGTGGTAAATACTTTCTTCCAGAAGAAACAGGAGCATAGAGTGACTTATAAAAGCGGAGGTAGGAGCACACAGGTAGACTACATCTTGTGTAGGCAATGTAATTTGAAGGAAGTCAGGGACTGAAAAGAATTAGTGAGTGAAAGTGTTTCCAAACAGCATAGGATGGTGGTGTGCAGGATGACGCTGATGGTGAGGAAGATGAAGAAGGCAAAGACAGAGCAGAAGACAAAGTAGTTGAAGCTGAAAAAGGAAGAGTGTCATGTTGTCTTAAAGAAGGAGTTGAAACAGGCTTTGGGTGGTCAGAAAGTACTTCCAGATGAGTGGAAAAATACAGCTAATGTGATCAGGGAGACAGGTAGGAGAGTACTTAGTGTGTTCTCTGTAAGGAAAGTAGATAAGGAGACATGGTGGTGGAATGAGGAAGTGCAGGAGTGTGTACACAGGTAGAGGTAGCTAAAAAAAAGTGGGACATAGAGAGGACCGAAGAGAGTAAACAGGAGTACAGGGAGACAGCGGAAGGCAAAGGTAGCGCTGTTAAAGGCCAAACAGAGAGCGTATGATGACTTGTATGATAGGTTGGATAGTAAGGAGGGAGAAAATGATTTATACAGATTGGCACAGCAAAGAAATAGAGATTGGAAGGATGTGCAGCAAGTTAGCGTGATTAAGGACCGACTGGGAAGATGGAAAGAATACTTTGAAGAGCTGATGAATGAGGAAAATGAGAGAGAAAAAAGAGTAGAAGGGGTGACTGTAGAGGACCAGGAAGTAGCAAAGATGAGTAAGGGTGAAGTGAGGAGGGCACTGAAGAGGATAAAGAGTGGAAAGGCAGTTGGTCCTGATGACATACTGGTCGAGGTATAGAAGTGTCTAGGAGAGGTAGCAGTAGATTTTTTGACAAGAACATTCAACAAGTCTTGGAGAGTGAGCATATGCTGGAGTAATGGAGAAGTGTGCTTGTGCCCATTTTTAAGAACATGGGAGACATGCAGAGTTGTGGCAACTACAGATGGATAAAGTTGATGAGCCATACGATGAAGTCATAGGATAGAATAGTGGAAGCTAGACTAAGGGTAGAGGTCAGCATGTGTGAACAACAGTTTGGTTTCATGCCAAGAAAGAGCACCACGGATGCAGTGTTTGTTTTAAGGATGTTAATAGAGAACTACAGAGAAGGTCAGAGGGAGCTGCATTGTGCCTCTGTGCATCTGGAGAAAGCATATGTGAGGAAGTCTGTAGTGGCAGATAAGTATTTTGGAGTGATGCAGGACATCTATGAGAGATGTAAGACAGTAGGGAGGTGTGCTGTCGGTGTGACAGAAGTGTTCAAGGTGGAGGTGGGACTGCATCAAGGGTCAGCTCTCAGCCCCTTCTTGTTTTCTATGGTGATGGACAGGCTGACAGACGAGGTGAGACAAGAATCTCCATGGACATTGTGATCTGTAGTGAGAGCAGAGAACAAGTGGAGGAAAATCTAGAGAGGTGGAGGTATGCCCTGGAAAGGAAAGAAATGAAGGTTAGCCTCAGTAAGACAGAATACATGTGTGTGCATGACAAGGACCCAAGAGGAACTGTGAGGTTACAGGGGGCAGAGATAAAGAAGGTGGAGGACTTTAAGTACTTAGGCTCAACAATCCAGAGCAATGGAGAGTGTGGAAAAGAACTGAAGAAGCGTGTGCAGGCTGGTTGGAATGGTTTCTAGAAAAGTGTCCGGTGTGATATGTGATAGGAAGGTTTTGGCAAGAATGAAAGGAAAAGTGTACAAAATGGTGATGAGGCCAGCAATGTTGTATGGTTTAGAAAAAGTGGCACTGGGGAAAAGACAGGAGGCAGAGGTGGAGGAAGCAGAGATGAAAATGTTGAGATTCTCTTTGGGGGTAATGAGGATGGATCAGATCAGGAATGAATACATTAGAGGGACAGCACATGTAAGAGGTTTTGGAGACAAAGTCAGAGAGGCTAGATTGAGATGGTTTGGACATGTACAGAGGAGGGATAGTGAGTATATTGGTAGTAGGATGCTGAGGTTGGAGCTACCAGGCAGAAGGTTTAGAGGAAGACCAAAGAGAAGATTTATTGATGTGGCGACCCCTGAAGGCTCCTTACCCGAAGCCAGATAAGATGCAGGACATTTGGGTGGCATCATAGAGCTCAACTGGTAATTAAAAACACAAAAAAAAATGTGTGTAATGAAAAACACACATACACAAAAAAAAACACTTATGCACGAATGAGAAAAAAGGGGCATATGCATTAATTCAACCAATCAGCAGGAGGGAGAAACAAACGCTCTCAGCCATTGGCAAAATTTGAATCACGTGCCAGTTACTTTCGGGTTTGTCGGCAATCCGCGAGTGTGCGGGGGTGTGAGCGCAAAACCGCGAATGGTCAAGGGCCTACTGTAATTTGTTTAATTTTCTTATATTACGTGATTCTAGTGTGCTTGGTAGATGTGAAGGGAAGTAATCAGTCTACGACCTTAGCCTGTGGCTTGGAACAGGCAGTTGAATTATCGAGTCTGATGGCTACAGACAGGAATGACCTCCTATATTACTTCCTATCGCAGCAAGGTTGAATGTGTCTGTGGCTTTTTGAGCTTTTGTGATGGCTTAAAATGTTATGTAGGGGTATAAACTATTGTCCATGATTGTCATCAGTTTGGCCAGGATTATGTTCTCTACCACCCCCTCCAGGGTGGCGAGTTTAAGATACATCACATAGCTCTCTTAATGAGCTTGTTCAGTCTTTTAGCATCCTTGACTTTGATGCCTACACCCCAGCACATCACATTGAAGAGCAGGGTGTTGGTAACAACAGGCTAGTAGAACATGTAAAGCAGGGCCATTCAATTAATTTGGAATGGGAACCGGATCATGAAAACAGTCCCAAATGGGATGCCAAAGATATATGGCCTGAAACATGAGTAATCACATTAAAAGCTACAGATAAACAACAACAACAACATCGAAGTGCACATATTGTATTTTGTAAAGACATAATAACACTAGTACACTGTATTATATCATGATATAATGAAAGAAATAAAATATATATAACATTAACAGACAAAATCTTCTTCATCTATCCATAAAACACAAAAACAACAGCATTGGAATTCGGTAATAAATGCAGCTATAACAATATATGAGTGAATAATAATATTTTTATTCATAATAATAATAATAATAATAATAATAATAATAATAATAATAATAATAATAATGATGATGATGATGAGGAGGAGGAGGAGGAGGAGGAGGAGGAGGAGAAAAAAGAAGAAAAACAAATCTCGAGAAAGAAAAGCGAGGCTTTGAATTATAGTAATGCTAAAAATAAAGGAATAAAGGAAAGAAGGAGTAAACAATATGACAAAAAGGTTCAGTGTTAAATATTGAAAAACTGAAAGTTCAACATGCAGGCATAATACTTTAATTGGAATATTAAACATTTTCATAAATTAATCTTAATTACTAATTTAATGAACAGAACTGTTACATGACAGATTTAGTCACCGACATTTCACATCTAATGAGAGAAATGATGTTTTGACTTAATAAGAGCAGTGAAGTGCAGTTCATGTGTTGTCAGAGAACCTGAAGCGCCAGAACTTTGCTTTGAAAACTATGAAGCAGTGATTGTAAGAGCAATAATTTAAAGCTTATATTGAAGTTACAAATTGCCAAAGTTTCACTCTGCACCCACCGATGTGACTGTTATTCTGTCCTCAGTGTTTCAGAAGCAGCTAACATTTATACTTACGTACTGCCTTCTCGTGGAGCTCCTGAAAGATGTCTCTATCGATAGGTGTCTGAGCATGGGCTTGCCTTTCATGCCTCTCCTTTCACTACCTTGTTAGTCTTGTAAATTTAATTACATGTTTAATGCGTTCATGTTCTATAAAGCTTCTCATTTCAGCATTTGCTCCATAAATATTTATTTGCCTGCAAGTATCCATGTCTCAGTGTGTTTAATTTGTGCAAATCTTAATGGTGGTGTATGTGTTTCATTATTAATAATCAATTTGTTTGCAAGTAAGCAATGCATAATAGCCAATCAGCATCAACTTAGCAATGTGGTAGACTTATTGGGTGTAGGTAGTGTGGTGAGCTCATGTGAATACCAGAAAGATACTGGACAACTTCCCAAGTAATATTTCATAACCATAATGTTTCCCTCGGTATCTCTGCTACAAATTAGATCAAATCACTGTGTGAAATTTCTGTGTCCAATACAGATGGATGAATTAGCAGTGCATATTTTATGAATTCCAACCTTTGTTTCATGTTTTTTTTTTAATGAACAGGGAAATTATGATATGAAAAGAACCATATCCCAAAAGGGCTTCACACAGCATTTACTACTGCACATACTCCTAGTAATTATTTAAAAAATAGTAATACTGTAATAACCTCTCCTCCATGTGGAGGTGTCAGGGAAAGGTAGTAATAACTAATGGTTAAAGAGGCTCTCAGAACTCACATATAAAATGGCAGAAAAATTAAATAGATTACCATTCCACATCAGACATCATAGATTTCAACAAGAATTGTGTCCCTCACCAGGGAACCAGGCAGAGGTCCAAAAGTCTACTACTACTACTAATAACACTTTCCAACATGCAATTGAGGATCACCATGCCAAAGATATCTCAGAAAGAGTGACCCCTGAAATTGCACCAAATGAACCTCATCAATAGCCAGCCATAAATAAATGGTCCAGGAAAGAATGGCATTTGGCAGACGTCCTTATCCAGCGCAACTTACATTTATAATTCATTAACATACTACTGCAGGTTAAGGGCTTTGCCCAAGAGCCCAACAATGCCAACATGGTGATACTGAGGATTGAACCACAGACCTTCAGAGAACCGATCCAGAGACTTAACCACTGAGCCACCACACTACCAGACAGACAGACATTTTATTCAGTATAAGGCCACTGGCCCATAATACATACATAAATAAATAAATATATATATTATATATATAAATATATAAATATTTATATATATATATTGCATGAGGTTTCAAGAGTACTTCCACGATTAAAGAATCAGAGTTCCTTATTTTCTTAACATTATATAAAAATAGGCATAACTTTTTAATGACACATTCATTTGTTGAAGACAAGGGACCCTTGCTCTTCCTCATCTACATTAATGACCTTGATAGGGACATTGAGAGCACATTGGTGAAATTTGCTGACGATACTAAACTGGGCGGTTTGGCAAATAGTCTGGAGTCTACTAAGGTTATTCAGGACGATTTGGATAGACTTCGAATTTGGGCAGATACATGGCAAATGAAATTCAATGTCGCTAAATGTAAAGTTCTACATGTAGGGAATAAAAACATTAGACAGGAGTATTTCATGGGAGGTTTAAAACTAGAATGTTCCTCTCAGGAAAAGGATCTGGGTGTGATGGTTGACCAGTCCCTCACTGGTACTAGCCACTGTGCGTTAGCAGTAAAAAAGGCAAATAGGATGGTGGGTTACATAGCTAGGAGTATTGAGTATAGATCTAAAGATGTTGTCCTTCTCTTGTCTAACACATTGGTTAGACCACATTTAGAGTATTGTGTACAGTTCTGGGGACCATACTTGAAAAAAGACATCGAGACTCTCGAAAAAGTTCAGAGAAGAGCAACAAAGCTAATTCCGGGTATAAAAAAGGAATCCTATGAGGAGAGGCTTCTTCTTCTTCTTCTTTTACTTTCGGCTGCTCCCTTCAGGGGTTGCCACAGCAAATCATCCGCCTCCACCTCACCCTGTCCTCCGCATCTTCTTTTCTGACTCCAACAACCTTCATGTCTTCCTTCACCACATCCATAAATCTCTTCTTCGGTCTTCCTCGAGGCCTTCTGCCTGGTAGTTCCAACCTCAGCATCCTACTGCCAATATACTCACTATCCCTCCTCTGTACATGTCCAAACCATCTCAATCTAGCCTCTCTGACTTTGTCTCCAAAACATCTTACGTGGGCTGTCCCTCTGATATACTCATTTCTGATCCTATCCATCCTCGTTACTCCCAGGGAGAAACTCAACATTTTCATCTCCGCTACCTCCAGCTCTGCCTCCTGCCTTTTCCTCAGCGCCACTGTTTCTAAGCCATACAACATCGCTGGCCTCACCACCATCTTGTACACTTTTCCCTTCATTCTTGCTGACACTCTCCTATCGCACATCACACCGGATACTTTTCTCCAACCATTCCAGCCTGCCTGCACACGCTTCTTCACCTCTTTTCCACACTCTCCATTGTTCTGGATTGTTGAGCCTAAGTACTTAAAATCCTCCACCTTCGTTATCTCTGCTCCCTGTAACATCACCGTTCCTCCTGGGTCCTTCTCATTCACACACATGTATTCTGATTTTCTGAGGCTAACCTTCATTCCTCTCCTTTCCAGGGCATACCTCCACCTCTCGAGATTTTCCTGCACTTGTTCTCTGCTCTCACTACAGATCACGATGTCATCTGCAAACATCATAGTCCATGGAGATTCTTGTCTCACCTCGTCTGTCAGCCTGTCCATCACCATAGCAAACAAGAAGGGGCTCAGAGCTGACCCTTGATGCAGTCCCACCTCCACCTTGAATTCGTCGGTCACACCGACAGCACACCTCACCACTGTCTTACATCTCTCATACATGTCCTGCACCACTCTAACATACTTCTCTGCCACTCCAGACTTCCTCATGCAATACCACAGTTCTTCTCTTGGCACCCTGTCATATGCTTTTTCCAGATCCACAAAGGCACAATGTAGCTCCCTCTGACCTTCTCTGTACTTCTTCTCTATTAACATCCTCAAGGCAAACATTGCATCTGTGATGCTCTTTCTTGGCATGAAACCAAACTGTTGTTCACAAATGCTGACCTCTGCCCTTAGTCTAGCTTCCACTATTCTTTCCCATAACTTCATCGTATGGCTCATCAACTTTATCCCTCTGTAGTTGCTGCAACTCTGCACGTCTCCCTTGTTCTTAAAAATGGGCACCAGCACACTTCTCCTCCACTCCTCCGGCATCTGCTCACTCTCTAGTACCGTGTTGAATGTTCTTGTCAGAAAATCTACTGCTACCTCTCCTAGACACTTCTATACCTCCACAGGTATATCATCAGGACCAACTGCCTTTCCATTCTTCATCCTCTTCAATGCCCTTCTCACTTCACCCTTACTGATCTTTGCTACATCCTGCCCCTCAATGGTTACCTCTTCTACTCTTTTTTCTCTCTCATTTTCCTCATTCATCAGCTCTTCAAAGTACTCTTTCCATCTTCCCAGCACACTACTGTCATCAGTCAATAGAGTTCCCTCTCTGTCCTTTATCAATCTAACTTGCTGCACGTCCTTTCCATCTCTATTTCTCTGCTGTGCCAACCTGTATAGATCATTTTCTCCCTCTTTACTATCCAACCTATCATACAAGTCATCATATGCCCTCTGTTTGGCCTTAGCCACTGCTACTTTCGCCTTACGCTGTGTCTCCCTGTACTCCTGTTTACTCTCTTCGGTCCTCTCAATGTCCCACTTCTTCTTGGCTAACCTCTTCCTTTGTACACACTCCTGCACTTCCTCATTCCACCACCAAGTCTCCTTATCTACTTTCCTTCCAGAGGACACACCAAGTACTCTCCTACCTGTGTCCCTGATCACATTTGCTGTGGTTGTCCAGTCATTTGGAAGCACTTCCTGGCCACCCAAAGCCTGTTTCAACTCCTCCTTGAAGACAACACGACACTCTTCCTTTTTCAGCTTCCACCACTTTGTCTTCTGCTCTGTCTTTGCCTTTTTCACCTTTCTCACCATCAGAGTCATCCTGCACACCACCATCCTATGCTGTTTGGCAACACTCTCACCCACGATGACTTTGCAGTCACTGACTTCCTTCAAATTACATCGCCTACACAAGATGTAGTCTACCTGTGTGTTCCTACCTCCGCTTTTATAAGTCACCCTATGCTCCTGTTTCTTCTCGAAGAAAGTATTCACCACAGCCATTTCCATCCTTTTTTCAAAATCTATCAACATCTGTCCTTCTGCGTTCCTGTCCTGGATACCAAACCTGCCCATCACTTCCTCGTCCCCTCTGTTTCCTGCACCAACATGTCCATTGAAGTCTGCACCAATGACCACTCTTTCACCTCTGGTGGTACTCTGCATCACTTCATCTAAATCACTCCAGAATCTCTCCTTCTCTTCTAGCTCACATCCTGCCTGTGGGGCATAAGCACTAACAACATTGAGCATTACACCTTCAATTTCTAACTTGAGACTCATCACTCTGTCTGACACTCTTTTCACTTTTAGAACATTCCTGACAAACTCCTCCTTCAAGATGACTCCGACTCCATTTCTCTTCCCATCCACACCGTGATAAAATAGCTTAAACCCTGCTCCTAAGCTTTTAGCTTTGCTACCTTTCCACCTGGTCTCCTGAACACACAGTATGTCCACCTTCCTCCTCTGCATCATGTCAACCAGCTCTCTACCTTTTCTGTGCATAGTTCCAACATTCAAAGTCCCCACTCTCAGTCCTAGACTCATGCCTTTCCTCTTCTCTCTCTGCCTACGGACACGCTTCCCACCTCTCCTTCTTCGACGTCTTCGACCAACAGTAGTCCAATTTCCATCAGCACCCTGTTGATTGACAGCACTGATGGCGGTCGTTGTTAACCCGGGCCTCGACCGATCCGGTATGGAGGTAATACTTTTGATTTGCATTTTAAGTAATTGGCATTGGTTTTACGTCGGATGCCCTTCCTGACACAACCCTCTGCATTTCTCCGGGCTTGGGACCGGCATGAGGGGGAGAGACACTGGTTAGTGCCCCCCCACCTGAGGATCCTAAACCTTTTCAGTCTTCAAAAAAGGAGAATTAGAGGTGATCTGATTGAGGTCTTTAAGTATCTTAAGGGGATTAATAAAGTCAACTATGCCCGATTACTTAGGCCAAGTTCTGTAAGTAGAACTAGGGGTCATAAATGGAAGTTATTCAAGGGTAAATTTAGCACAAATATTAGGAAATATTTTTTCTCGCAGAGGGTAATTTCAGTGTGGAATAGATTGCCTAACCACGTTGTCGAAGCAGAAACTTTACAAGTCTTCAAAAGCAGACTTGATCTAGTGCTGGATACCATCTAGTCATGGTGCGTCTTTAAGGTTAGAGTCACTTTAGAATAGGACAATGGTGAGCTTAGTTGGGCTGAATGGCCTGTTCTCACCACTCATGTTATGTTATGTTATGTTATGTTAAAGCTATATTTTGATAGTGGGTAGTTCAAATGTTTAGCTAAAAGAAAATTTGTTATAACACTGTAGGCGTTGCAATAAAGCAGTACATGTATTCTATCTTCAATTAGAAAAAAAGTTATGTTTTTGGCCGAAAGGACAATAATCTCAAGACTGAAAGCACATTATTGTATATGCCTGTTTCTATGCCAAATCTGAAATTACCACATGTGAATTTTGTCAAGCAATTTCTTAAATACGGGACTCAATGTAAGATAAGTCTCAAAATTTAGTGGGGTATATAATTAGAGCACTTGGTAGTATTATAATATGTAGTATTATCATATATGAGCGGGCAGTGATGGTCTAGTGGTATAGGGTGCTGGATCGCTGATTCAAAGGTTGGGGGTTCGAGTCCCACTCTCCACAAGGTTGTCACTGTCTCCCCCAGTGCAGCTAACTGGGTTATCAAAGGCGGGCCATCTCTCTCACTGTCTATGGTGAGAGGCATGTAAAAGAACCATTGCTGACTTTCGTGAAGAGTAGCTGCAAAGTCGTCAGCGTGTTTCTGTCCCTTGCTAAAAAGGGTTGTGACAGGAAGGGCATCCGACGTAAAAACCTCTGCCAAATCAAACGTGCGAATCAGATGATTCGCTGTGGCGACTCCCGAGTAAAAGGGAAAAAGCTGAAAGGAAGACAGACAGACAGTATTATCATATATGAAGCAATGAATACCAATCTTGTGACAAATTGTCAGATAGTCTTTGCTTAAAAAGAGCAATTAAAGAGTCTATATTCCGAACAGCTGGCCCCCAACTTACGAAATTAATCGTTCCAGAGCCATTTTCGTATAATGGGGTTTTCGTAAGTAGGGTTTGCATCTTACATGTTAAACGCCTAATTCGTTCCAGGGCTCCTGTCTTTGGACTGGATAAACCCCATAAACCCTTTAAAAATGATAAAAGTACACCAATTTTGTATGAAATATGTGTTAAAAGTAAAATAAAATTATTTATTAAACCATTTAAACATTTTATTAACATATTAAAGCATTTATTAACATATTTATTAATGAAAAAATTATTAAACATTTTTTATTAACACACACACACACACACACACACACACACACACACACACACACACACACACACACCCACCTCTCTCGCTCTCTCTCTCTATCTCTCTATCTATCTCTCTATCGCTCTCTCTCACGCGCACTGCGGACCACGCCCACAAGACATGAATTCAAAGCACATTCCCTGCTTGACAAACTCAACTTTAATTTGATTCCTTGAGGGATCGGAATTCCAGATGAGCTCAAATTCGCCCACATTTATTAAACCTTTACTGAATTAAACAACTTAAAAAACTAAAGCGTTATTCCTTCTATCTCTCTCGTGCACATGCTGCGGGCCACGCCCACAAGACGTGAATTCAAAGCGCATTCCCTGCTTGACCATTTACTGAATTAAAACAACTTTAAAAACTAAATTAAAAACTAAATCATTATTCCTTCTCTCTCTCTCTCTCTCTCTCTCTCTCTCTCTCTCTCTCTCTCTCTCTCTCAGTCTCTCTCTCGCCGCGCGCTGCGGGCCACGCCCACAAGACGTGGAATTCAAAGTGCATTCCCAGCTTGACAAACAAATTTAATGTGATTCCTTGAAGGATAGGAATTCTAGATGAGCTCAAATGCACCCACATTTATTAAACATTTACTGAATTAAACAATTTAAAAAACTAAACTAAAAACTAAAGAGTGAAGCTTCCTTCTGTCTCTATCTGGGATGTCTGCGGGGCAGGATGTTGACAGACAGCCGTACGTTTGAATTTTGAATTTCTTTTCGTAAGAGGGGGTTGATTCATATCTCGGGACGGAAACTCAGGAAAATGTTTTCTTAACTCGGGGATTTCGTACACAGGAGTCTTCGTAAGTTGGGGGCCGACTGTATCTTGTGAGATCTAAACAAATCTGAATCCTAATCAAAATATATTTTTAATATAAGAGACCCATGTTACGCGCCCAGATTCATCTAAAGATTTTAGCATTAAATCGAGCTGATGAGGTCTATGGATTCATGGATGTAGTGAAGCAGGACATGAAGGTAGCTGGTATAAGAGAAGAAGATGCAAAGGATAGGGTGAAATGGAGGCAGATGATTCGCTGTGGCGACCCCTGAAGGGAAAAGCCGAAAGGAAAAGAAGAAGAAGACCAGTATTTCATTGCCATAGATATGTAAGTAAGCTGAAGAGGGAACCGGCCACATTCTCCAAGAACCAGACTCTTACGTGTACTTTTACTAACTTTGAGGAAATGTTTGCATGTTTTTATTTGGATTTGTTTGATCATTTTACAATATGTAACACCTCAAATTTCTGAGCCGTAACAAAGGATAGGTTTAACCATAGCATCAAATATTCAACAACAAAAAAAAAAATCTGCATATGATAAATAGCCTACACTTCTTCTTCTTCTTCTTTTACTTTCGGCTGCTCCCTTCAGGGGTCGCCACAGCAAATCATCCGCCTCCACCTCACCCTGTCCTCCGCATCTTCTTTTCTGACTCCAACGACCTTCATGTTTTCCTTCACCACATCCATAAATCTCTTCTTTGGTCTTCCTCGAGGCCTTCTGCCTGGTAGTTCCAACCTCAGCATCCTACTGCCAATATACTCACTATCCCTCCTCTGTACATGTCCAAACCATCTCAATCTAGCCTCTCTAACTTCGTCTCCAAAACATCTTACGTGGGCTGTCCCTCTGATATATTCATTTCTGATCCTATCCATCCTCATTACTCCCAGAGAGAACCTCAACATTTTCATCTCCGCTACCTCCAGCTCTGCCTCCTGCCTTTTCCTCAGCGCCACTGTTTCTAAACCATACAACATCGCTGGCCTCACCACCGTCTTGTACACTTTTCCCTTCATTCTTGCTGACACTCTCCTATCGCACATCACACCGGACACTTTTCTCCAACCATTCCAGCCTGCCTGCACACGCTTCTTGACCTCTTTTCCACACTCTCCATTGCTCTGGATTGTTGAGCCTAAGTACTTAAAATCCTCCACCTTCGTTATCTCTGCTCCCTGTAACATCACCGTTCCTCCTGGGTCCTTCTCATTCACACATGTATTCTGATTTTCTGAGGCTAACCTTCATTCCTCTCCTTTCCAGGGCATACCTCCACCTCTCTAGATTTTCCTGCACTTGTTCTCTGCTCTCACTACAGATCACGATGTCATCTGCAAATATCATAGTCCATGGAGATTCTTGTCTCACCTCGTCTGTCAGCCTGTCCATCACCATAGCAAACAAGAAGGGGCTGAGAGCTGACCCTTGATGCAGTCCCACCTCCACCTTGAATTCGTCGGTCACACCGACAGCACACCTCACCACTGTCTTACATCTCTCATACATGTCCTGCACCACTCTAACATACTTCTCTGCCACTCCAGACTTCCTCATGCAATACCACAGTTCTTCTCTTGGCACCCTGTCATATGCTTTTTCCAGATCCACAAAGGCACAGTGTAGCTCTCTCTGACCTTCTCTGTACTTCTCTATTAACATCCTCAAAGCAAACATTGCATCTGTGGTGCTCTTTCTTGGCATGAAACCAAACTGTTGTTCACAAATGCTGACCTCTGCCTTTCGTTTAGCTTCCACTATTCTTTCCCATAACTTCATCATATGGCTCATCAACTTTATAAATAAATAAATAGCCTACACTTGTTTAATATCTATAAATAGCCATAAGGGCTTTATTGGCTTGAGTGGCAAGAGTGATTTAAGCTTTAGTCCATACTAGTCTAGGTGTGAACAATAAACCTAAATACCTGCAATAAGAAACAACGTCCAGCCTTTGATCAAAAAGAAACAACTTTTCATTATGTCTGAGAGGTCCACTATTTTTAAACACAATAACTTTAATATTGTCTATATTAATATTCATGCTGGTAAATTGGCAAAACTTTTCTAACCCTTCAATCTTTTCCTAGAGTTGGAGAGCAGTTTCTGAAACTGATGAGACATCATCTGCAAACAAAAGAGCATAAAGATTATTAACTTCTGGTGATATATGTACACCACAGCCACCAAATTCCTCTATATATTTCATCAGCTGGTTAATAAAAATAATCAATAATTAAGGACTGAGACTGCATCCCTGTCTGGTACTTATACTATAATCAAAATACTTTGAAAGACCACAGGATGTTCTGACACAAGCAGATAATCTACCATACATTGATACAAGAATATTATAGAATTTGCTGACAACTCCAATATCTTAAGACTTGACAAGAGAATGTTGTGATTTACTCTATCAAATGCCTTAGAAATCTATAAACAAACAGTAGAACCTTCCATTCTTCTTACATGCATATTTTTAGATCAAGGCTTGTCGTGAAAATATATGATCAATAGTCGAGCAATTCGACCTGAGTCCTGCTTGTGCTTCATGAATAATATTTTTTTTTCCTCACACCAAAACTTTAACCTGCTGTTGATGATAGAAGTAAATATTTTACAGACCTAGTCAATAAGAGCAATACCTCTATCATTATTTTGGTTGCTTTTATCACCTGATTCATAAAAACGACAAATAATGCTTCTATCCCATGATACCGGAAAATTGCCATTGTTGAAAATCCTATTGTACAACATTGATAATAATTCTTGATATGAGTTTTAGAAGCTTTAATTAAGTCAATTGCAATGTCATCAGGTCCAGAAGACTTGTTACTTGCTCATTTATCAATGTGCCTTAATACTTCATTTTCAGTAATGATGCCATTTAATATTTTTAGTCCTTCATCTTTGATTCCTACCGAGTTGACATTGCAGTCATAGACAAAATCAGTATTATCCTTTAAAAGAGAGTGACCCAGTCTTCACTGCCTACATTATTAGTATTGTCTCCAGTTAAAGATGAAGTTGATGTTTTAACGTTTTCCAAAATTCCTTCGGATTGTCTCTCACTGCAGTAAGCTTTTCTTTTAGTGAAAGAAAATAAACTCTGCATTTAAAATACCATACATGGTGGAAGTATACTTCAAAGCTTTGATGTAAAAACCCATCTCACACTTAGCTTTGGTTGGACCCAAACCCAAAAGTGACCGGAAAAGGAAATTGAGGAAAAACTCATAATGGTAATTGTAATTAAAATCAGAATCAGAATACTTTATTAAACCCAGAAGAAACTGGGTAATAATAATAATAATAATCATAATAATAATAATAATAATAATAATAATAATAATAATAATAATAGGCAGAAAAATGGTTCCCCCAGTGCAGCTAACTGGGTTATCAAAGGCGGGCCATGTCTGTCACTGTCTATGGTGAGAGGCATGTAAAAGAACCATTGCTGACTTTCGTAAAGAGTAGCTGCAAAGTCGTCAGCGTGTTTCTGTCCCTTGCTAAACGGTTGTGACAGGAAGGGCATCCAACGTAAAAAAAACCTCTGCCAAATCAAACGTGCAAATCACATGATTCGCTGTGGCGACTCCTGAGTTAAAGGGAAAAAGCCGAAAGGAAGATAGATAGGCAGAAAAATGGTCAGCACATCCACCTCACTGCTAGAAGGTCCTGGCTTCAATTCCTCGGCTCAAGTGTTTCTATGTGGAGTTTGCATGTTCTCCCTGTGCTTGAGTAGGTTCTCTGGTACTCAGGTTTTCTCCCACAGTTTAAAGACATGCACATTATGCTCATTGGCTGTTCCAAATTGTCCCTAGTTGTATGTGTGTGTGTGTGTGTGTGTGTGTGTGTGTGTGTGTGTGTGTGTGTGTGTGTGTGTGTGTGTGTGTGTGTGTGTGTGTGTGAGTGTGTGTGTGTGTGTGTGGCCCTGCAATGGTGTACTCTATCTTAGTCCAGTGAAGGCTGAGATGGGCAGAAGCCTCCCAACAACTCTAGTGGGATTAAACAGTTCAGCAAATGAGGGAGTGAGGAATAATAATAACAAACCTCACAAAGCATTCATTCATACAGTAGCACAACTAGGTGGTAGTGCATTGTATATAGAATAGACCATCTGCAGGGGCTACAACATGAATTAACATCAAAAAGCCAAAAATCTAAGCTGACTGGCATAGCCTAAGAATCAGAGACAATGAAAAAATAATGTGCAAGGTTTTGTGAATATAGCAGTTTTAATGTGACCACAATACTTTTACTAAAGTCATAAAGCTCCCTTGGAAACATAGAATTAATGAATGCAGAGTAGAAATAAAGCAATTCTTATAGTGGGTATAGGGGCACTAAGAGTTGTTAGATTCAGTCTAGAGGCAGTTTAATGAGCTTTAATAATAATAATAATAATAATAATAATAATAATAATAACAAGGGCAGCGGTAGCCCGGTGCTGGATTACCGATTCTAAAGTTAGGGGTTCAAGCTCCACTGTCAACTGTTACTGATGTCCCCTCGGTGCAGTTAACTGGGTTATCAAAGGCCGGCCATGTCTCTCACTGTCTATGGTGAAAGGCATGTTAAAGATCCATTGCTGACTTTTGTCAAGAGTAGGCTGCATAGCCATCTGCATGTCTGCCCTGCGATGGCCTGACAAGCTGTCCAGGGTGTACTCTGCCCTGCAATAAAGTCGGCTGTGATGGACGCCAGCCTCCCTGTGACTCTAATTTGGATTAAGCAATTCAGAAAATAAATGAATGGATAATATCAACAACAAAATAACAATAGTTTTGGCTCAAGAAGACTATGCTTATTGTGCAGAAGATTAGCAGGTTGCTGATTTCAGTGATATAAGTAGTAATTATGTAAGTCGGTGGTCAGGCAGATCCAATGTAGGATTTTGGTTTTTATTAATCCTTAGCCCTTACACTGACATATAGTCAATTATTTTAGTAAGTGAGATGGATAGTATTTTCTCATCTTCAGCTCTTTTCCAAAGTTGTTTTTGGCAATGTTTAATTCTGTAAGAAGTACACCGCTGCTTTTTGAGGATGAGGATAGTGGGATGTGGCAGTTCAGCGGGAGGGATAATTGAATAGTGACTGGTTGGCAAAATTGCAAAATGGGTGCGCAGGACCATATGCCCTGTATGTAGTTGTCTTAACTCATTGTTGTGCAATATGTACAGCTTTTAGTGGCAAATTCATTTTAATCCTGAAATTCTATACTGTAGGAATGAATTTGGATATTACACTACACATTGAAACGACAAACTAATGCATAATAAGATCTAATTGGTGGTGGCGGGGTCTCAGATTTACTGTTTATATATGAGTGCAAATGATGAATTGAAGTTTAAATCATGAAACAGGTTATTTTAAAAATTGGAACTGTGGCTTAAATGTGGGAATCATATTCAAGTGTTGTACCACAATGCTTGTCCCATGCACGTAAATATGTTTGGATATTTGCCAACTGGGTACTCATAACTGTGGCATATGGCATGTGGGAGTGAGCATTGAGTCTTAATGTAAGGGGGTGAGTTGTGACATTTCCCCCAAGCTACTATTAACTCTTAATCAGGTTTTTGAAAAAAAGGTGATGTCTGCAGCCTATTGTCATACAAGTCAACAATACTTCATAGCCAATCAGCATCAAATCAGTGACACAGCAGCCTTATTGAGGTTACTGTCGTGTGCCCACACAGACAAAGAACCACCATCCAAGCAATATCTCATGACCATGGTGCTCCACTCTAGAGTTCTGCTAAAAATTTGACCGAACAACTATGTGGATTTTCAATGTTCATGGCAATGAGTATTGTCAGGTGGTGTGCGTAGTGTGCGAACGTGTAGTAATAGGTGGTGTTTGTGCAGTGGGCTGATAGAAAGGAATTCTAAACTTATACACATTTTATACACTTTATACACATTTCTATGCACATCTACACATCACAGGAAGACCGCATGCAAAATTTTTAAATGGCCCACTCAGCAGTTTTTAAAATAGACTACACAAAATTTACAAGTGGAATCAAGCTTTTTGTGATAAGGTCAAGTGTCAAACAGAGATACTGACAAGCCTATGCCCGCCCACACACTATAGGAAACCCGCACTCTTGAGAAATAACCTAAACAAAATGGCGACAGTGTGGGGCATGGCAACATGGACACAGGCAATCACAATATCTTAACAGCCTGATGGTTGAGCGGGGAAAATTGACATAGTGAAACAGCTCAATTTACAACATCTACATATATTTCAGCAAAGCCTTCAATAGCATGCACTGAGATTTTCTCTGCAAGATACTGTGACACCATGAGATTCGGACAAATATGGTTAAGGTCATCAAACTCCTCTTTCAGGAGCTACAGTGCCCAGTCATGTGTGATGGTCAGCTCTCAGACAGCTTCGACGTGAAGACAGGTGTGAAGCAACAACTAAGAACTGCAGGCAAGGCATCTGATGGGTTTGTATATGTCCAAGACTTGACTGTGCTGATAATATAAACTTCCTGACCTGCTGGCATAAAGATCTGCAAGATAAAGCCAGCAAGATGGTGGTTTCAGGTGACTCCATTGAACTGGCTGTCAACATTCCAAAAACAAAGATGACGCGGAAAAACCATACCAACCAAAATCTCACCATAATTAACAATGAGCATACTCTGTGTTCTTCTGCATGGTGCCAAATGCTGGAAAGTGACAAGCAGTCTTCCACACAAACTGGATACTTTTCAAAATAAACTACCGTGGCAAGACTGTGGTAAAACTACTATGGTAAGACAGGCACTGGATGTGGATTGGATACAGCTGTTGTCACCACCAAGCAGCCATATGTTGAATGGACTGGTATGTGACAGCATGGCTCACACCATTGACAGTGAGAGACATGGCCGGCCTTTGATAACCCAGTTAGCTGCACTGGGGAGACAGTGACAACCTTGTGGAGAGTGGGACTCGAACCCCCAACCTTTGGATCAGTGATCCAACACCCTATACCACTAGACCACCACTGCCCCCACTTTGTTGAGTTGTAACAATATAAAGAATAAATTCACATTTTCAGTTCATTTCTCTTCCACAAATCCATCAAATTCTTTATCTTCACTGTCTAACTTTAACAGTTGTGAGAGTTGGACATAAAGCCCAGATCCCTCTTTTATTTTTTATTATTATGGCAGTGGTGGTCTAGTGGTGTAGGGCACTGGATCGCTGATCCAAAGGTTGGGGGTTCGAGTCCAACTCTCCACAAGGTTGTCACTGTCTACCCCAGTGCAGCGAACTGGGTTATCAAAGTTGGGCCATGTCTCTCACTGTCTATGGTGAGAGGCATGTAAAGGAACCATTGCTGACTTTCATAAAGAGTAGCTGCAAAGTCGTCAGCGTGTTTCTGTCCCTTGCTAAAAAGGGTTGTGACAGGAAGGGCATCCGACGTAAAATCCTCTGCCAAATCAAACGTGCAAATCAGATGATTCGCTCTGGCGACTCCTGAGTAAAAGGGAAAAAGCCGAAAGGAAGACAGACAGACATATTATATTATTATATTTTATTATCTATTATTCCCTTGAGCATGGAGTCACGGATCAATAGAGGCAAGTTTAGGTGGGAAAAGTCTTGCAGGAAAAAGTCTTCCAGGTCGTGATCTAAACTTCTCTTAGCCACACCCACTTAAAGCGACAGCATCATCGCAGTAACAAATATGGCGGTGCTCATTCGCAGCGGGAGCATTGAGTTCATTACAGAATGTAGGTTATTACTCTAAAGGAGCTGTATCAGTGTAACTTTAAATTCAAGAAGGTTAATCTGAGGTCTCAGGAGGAGCTCTGTAGCAGTGCTTTATCCCGGTGATGAACGTGAGACTCTCATTAAGCCATCTGAGCATTCTGAGACGCAGAAACATCCTGGTGACAACACAGATGGTCGATAGAGACGGAGATTAGGTATGAAAAGTATTCCGGGCTCCTGATGAAAACTTCTCTCAGCCACTCATGTACAACTCAGCAGGTCACCTGACTATGATAGCAGTAATGCCGGTATTTGGACATAAAGCTCGGATCCCTCTAACTTACAACCTGTTGATACCAAGATTTAGTTGTTTTGGAATTCTTTGGTTAATCCATCGGAATTATAGCAAGCTCTGAATTAGTTTGCTTCACTTGGGTTTTGACGATGTCAGTGAGAAATTGGGCGGCTTCAACCACACATAATGTGCCCTGGATTATAAGGCGTACCATAATTTTTTTTTTTGAAGATTAAAGGCTTTTAAGTGTGCCTTATGGTCCGAAAAATATGGTTGGTGTGTGTGTGTGTGTGTGTGTGTGTGTATATATATATATATATATATATATATATATATATATATATATATATACATATATATATATATATATATATATAAAAACACACACACACACACACACACACACACACACACACACATATATATATGTATATATATATATATATATATATATATATATATATATATATATATATATATACAGTGATACCTCAGCTCACGAACATAATTGGTTCCCAGAAAGTGTGTGTGAGGCGAAAAGTTCGTCTTCCGAACATTTATTTCCCATAAGAAACCATTAAAATGAGAATAATCCGTTCCCAGGTCCCCATAAAACATAATTTTTCTCCTAAATAAGCCTTAAAACTACACAAAAATATACCTTATTTTATGTATAATAAATGTCTATTGTATTGTAATTAAAGAAATAAACTGTACTGTATAATAAAGTCGTTTTATTTACCTTTGTGATGGTAGTTGATGGCTTGATGGAATGGAGTGGGAGGAGGAGGGAGGGAGGGACTTACTGTTTGGAAGGAGAGTTTGGAAACGCCTACTGTTTGGAAACACCCTTAGCCACACACACACACCCTTAATAGCTTCCTTGTTCTTAAGGATGGGAGCAATGGTAGACTTAGCGTACTGGTACTGGGACGCTAAGTCACACAAACGCACACCTCGTTCGTGTTTTTCAATGATCTCCGCCTGTGGTGGGGTCTTTTTCGGTCCCATAATAGCAAAAGTACACTCAATATGGTCCAAAATGTCTATCAAACACAAACCACTTCCGCACTCAAAGAAAGGGGTGATTTAACTGGGACGCCGTGAGCGTCGCCAGCTTCTCGTGGTCGCCACCGTGGCGCTGTTCGACCGCGTGGTTTGATTCGTCTCACTAAAACTAGTTCGTCAGCAGTGACAATATGCTCGCAAATTTAACGTTCCTGAGGCAAAAAGTTCGTGAGCTTAAGCGTTCGTCAGCGGAGGTTTTACTGTGTGTGTGTGTATATATATATATATATATATATATATATATATATATATATATATATATATATATATATATAGAGTGCTCAATACTTTTTGGTAGAGCAAATAATAATAAAAAATAAAAGGACAGGACAAAGACTTTCTATTGAAACTCTATTTATCACTACAGATCTGTTTCGAGGGGTGGTGAAACCATCCTCTCCCTTCAGGTGATTATAGAAGAATTATATATATATATGTATATATATATATATATATATATATATATATATATATATATATATATATATATATATATATATATAAAATGATAAGCTAGACTAGGCTGCCTGACAAACTTGACTCCAAATTCAGTTATTAAATGTAATAAACAGAAATATCTTTATGCTAAAGTGGAATTACATTTTATTCACTTTGTGAATTGTATAATTTTAATTAGGGTCATGAGGAGGCTGGCGCCCACCTCAGTCAACTCTGGGCGAGGGCAGTGTACATCCTAAACAGTTCACCATGTCATCGCTAGGTAGATGCACACTGATGGCTATGCAGCCTACTCTTAACAAAAGTTTGCAGTGGTTCTTTTACATGCTTCTCACCACAGACAGTGGGAGACATGGCCATCCTTTGATAAACCAATTAGCAGCACTTAGCGGATTACAGTGACAATCCATTAACAGTGGGACTTGAACCTCCAACCTCGGGATCAGTAATCCAACACCTAAACCAGGCCATCACTGCCCCCCAGAAATAATATTTTAAAAACTAAAACTTTCATTCATTTATTTTTTTAAACCACTTAATCTCAATGAGGGTCAAAAGGAGACTGGCATCCATCTCAGCTAACCCTTGACGTGGGTAGAGTACACCCCAAACAGCTCGCCAGGGCTGAAACACACTGACTGCAACCCAATGGCCTACTGTATATGAACGAAAGCAATACGTTAACATGCCTCTTACCACAGGCAATGAGAGATGTGGCTGGCCTTTGATAACACAGTTAGCTGCAGTACTAGTTGTTTTTATTAATAACTGTGGCACACAATTATTACAGAAACAGCAATTAGTAAATGAGATGAAGTATGACTAGGATCAGAATAATTCTCTCTGTTGTACAAAAGTCAAATTGTATAATTGTTTTACTGTTCATTCATAATATCACCCAGAGTCAGCTGAGATGGGTTCCAGCCTCTCGTGACCCTAATTAGGATTAAGCAATTCCGAAAATGAACAAATGCAAAAAAAAGTCAAGTCTGGAGGAAAACGCATCATATTGGGTGCTATTCCCAACTATCATCCCTTGCTGTTCATTCTTGACAAATTCAATTAAACCATAACTAAATGAGACTTTATCAGCTTGCTCCAAGGAGTATGCGTCTAGACTTGAGAAACCATGCAAACATTATCTTGTTATTTTTTTGGAGATGGGGTGAGGGGAAACATTAATATAAATATGACAGATAGGCTGCACCCTACATACAGTGCTGTCTTCTTCAGTGGAACTGCATAAACAGAGTTTTAACACCTGAGGAATGCTTTGTAGTAAAGCGTACTATATAAACAGTATTGGGTTGTCAGGGCCAGCAAAGCCTTCTCTGCTGACCTAAACACGATCAAAAACACTGATGTACATTTTTACAACTTAAATTATTGTATTTGTTCCATTAAATTGTATTAGTTTATCCTCAACAGTCTATTCTCTTCATTTTGTAGCGTGTCTTTCGGCTGCACTGCTTCCAGTGTGTACGTGGATGTTATATATTTTTTTTTTTTGTCCAATCAGATTTCAGCTTCTAAGTTCTGTCATGTCAATCTAACCTGCCTAGGGCCTCCAGCATCTGCAATGCTGGTCAATGTCACTTAAACTGTATTAGCAATGGGGCTGTTTCTTTAACCAATCAGCTTTCATATTTGATTCACGGGGCCAGGTAGCAGGCTTACAGCAATGTCAGCATTTTTCCATCCTTTGATTGGTTGGTCAGATCAAAACTGACTGAATAGTGAATATCTGCACACGATACATTTCACTTCACTAATCCCTTAACATCCTCGGATGTTGTTGGGGTGCCTTCATGGCAAGACTTGGGCTGATTTGGCCTGGCGGAGCCCATCCCTCTCCAGGTCGTAGAAACACGCTGACGGCTTTGCAGCTACTCTTTACGAAAGTCAGCAATGGTTCTTTTACATGCCTCTCACCATAGACAGTGAGAGACATGGCCTGCCTTTGATAACCCAGTTAGCTGCACTGGGGGGACAGTGACAACCTTGTGGGGACTCAAACCCCCAACCTTACGATTAGCGATCCTGCGCCCTAACCACTAGACCACCACTGCCCCACGATGCATTTAAGTTCATTTTTTCACACACACGGTGGCTGTCGGAGGATACATTGACTTGGTGTTGGACATTCTTAAAAATCCTTTTTAAGGCAACCTTTCCAGGAGAGTTAGACATTATAAAGAGAGTTTGGTGAAGTGCAAGTAAGGTTTAACCTTTTTTTTTTTTACTTTTGGCTGAGTGCCAATTTACACCAGTTAAAGCGGCCCAAAGTTATGTAATGTTCAAAGTTACTAGTAGAAATGCATGAAATGCCTCTCTCTCTGTAATGCCATGCCTTGTTATACTATTGATGGTTATATTGTGTATTATTATTATTGATGGTTTGTATAATTGCGATGTGATGGTGGTTGTATTAAGAAGTGGATTAAGTCCATGGAGTCCCACTGAAGCCCCAGGTACCAAATTCACTGGCCGCCACTCTAAATAACTAACCAAGTGAGGTTACATGGAGGCATAATGGTTAGCACTTCCAGCTCAGAGCAAGAAGGTCTTGGATTTGAGTTCTGAATTCAGGTGTTTTCGTGTAGAGAAACTACTTTTAGTGAAGTATAAACACACTTATTGAGCAAATGATTCTCAGGAGCATCATTTATTTAAAATCAAATGAAATTTTACAGTTGGGTTTGTCAAAGATCTTTGAAACCAATGTGTTTTGCATTTATGCCACTAAAAACATATAAAGTTAATGTGTGGTTGCAAGGAGTCGAATGTCTTTGTTTCATAATTATTTCCATTTGAGTCACAAGGCTCTTGGTTACCATTTTCTGTGTCCTTGTCAATGATTGATAATTATGAGTATGATGAGGTTTGTGCTGAATTTTATCTGAACAAAGATAGTGAGAATATATATTTCTCTAGTTAATTTTATGCTCTGTTTATTTCAAGTATTAGTTTATGAAACAGACTTGTATGTTCCAGAAGGATTTAAATTCAGCTCATTTTTCCAAAAATCTCTGTAATAACAGTGCAGCAAATTGTTGCAAAAATGGTTCAAATGGTAATACAAGCATGAAATTGAAAACTCTATTCTATCATAAACTAAAATGGCCATTAAAGATTTTTATTTAAAAAAATAGCTGTCTTTCTGTCAGTCTAAAAAAGGACCTTCTTACTGTAAGGTGAATATTCTAGTTACCATGCAACTGTGCCACCCAATAGAATATTAGTTTAGTTGCTTAACTTTTATAATTTAGAATGTCTTTATAAAACGGTGCCTTTATAAACCTTTATAAAAAGGTAAGTGTAAAAACCCATACTTGAATTGCTACCTTATCGTGGTGGAGGGGTTTGTGCGTCCTAATGATTCTAGGAGCTATGTTGTCGGGGCAGCATGCCCCTGCTGAGTTAACCAAGACAAGCAGGTCCTATGTGAAGGTCCAGATGAAGCGCAGTTCAAATAACCTCTATGAAAAAATAAAAACAAGGATCCAGTTTCCCTTGCCTGGATGCAGGTCACTGGGGTCCACCACTTGAGCTAAGCCTGGGGTTGGAGATTGAAGGGGACCGCCTGGTGGTCGGGCTTCTACCCATGAAGCCCGGCTAGGCCGAACCCAAAAAGGGAACATGAGTCTGCCCTCCCATGGACTCATCACTTGTGGGAGGGGCTACAGGGGTCGGTTGCAATGTGAGTTTGGTGGCAGCCGAAGGCATGGGTTCTGTCAGACCAATCCTCGGCTACTGACTCTGACTCTTGGGACATGGAATGTCACCTCTCTGGTGGGGAGGGAGCCTGAGTTGGTTAGTGAAGTGGAGAGATAACGAATAGATATAGTCAGACTCACCTTAATGCATAGCTTGGGCTATGGAACCACCCATCTCAAGAGGGGCTGGACCTTATTTCATTCTGGAGTTGCTCATGGGAGAAGGTGGTGAGCCAGTGTGGGCATCCTTGTTTTTTCCCCCATCTTGGGGTATACACATTGGGGTTCTCCCTAGTCCACGAAAGGGTAACTTTCCTCCACCTTTGGGTGGGGGGACAGGTCATGATTGTTGTTTGTGCTTATACACCAAATGATTGTTCAGAGTACCCACCCTTCTTGGAGTCTTTAAGGGGTGTATTTAGGGGTGAATGCTCCCCCGGGAGACTCGTTCATTGTTCTGGGAGACTTCAACACCCATGTGGGTAACGATAGTGTGAACTAGAAGGGTGTGATTGGTAGGTACGGCCTCTCCAGTCTGAACCCGAATGGTGTTTCGTTGTTGGACTTCTGTGCTCGTCACAGTTTGTCCATCATGAAGACCATGCTTGAACATAAATGTGTCCATAAGTGCGCATGGCACCAGAATATCCTGGGTTGCAGTTTGATAATCAACATTGGAGTCGTGTCACCGGACTTGAGGGCGCATGTTCTGGACACTCAGGTGAAGACAGGAGCTGTGCTGTCAACTAATCACCACCTGGTGGTGAGCTGGCTCCAATGATGGGCTGCCCTTCAAACCTGGCAGGCCCAAGCGTGTAGTCTCCTGGGAACATTTGGCGGAGTTTCCTGTCAGAGGGGCCTTTATCTTCCACCTCTAGCAGAGCTCCTGAAGTCCTGAAGGAGGCAGTTAACATGGAATCTGAATGGGCTAGGTTTCATGCCACCATTGCTGAGGCGGCAGCCCATAGCTGTGGCTAGAAGATCATCGGTGCCTGTTGTGGTGGTAACCCCCAAACCCAGTGGTGGAAGTTGTGGTGAAGGGAGTCATCTAGCTGAAAACAGAGGCCTATCACGTCTTATTGGCCTGTGACTCCTGAGGAAGCAGTCAGTTATCAGCAGGCTAAACGTGCTGCAGCCTGAGCTGTCGCCGAAGCAAAATCTCAGCCATGGGAGGAGTTCGGTGAAGGCCTAGAGAGCGATTATCAGTTGGTCTCAAAAAGGTTCTGGACCACCATTCAATGCCTCAGAAGGGGGAAGCAGTTCTCCACAAATACTGTTTACAGTGCAAGTGGGGAGCGCACACGGCGACTAGGGATGTCGTCAGGAGGTGGAAGGAACACTTTGAGGACCTTCTTAATCCCACCAGCACACCCTCCGGGGAGAAGGAAGACCCTGGGGGTTTGAGTTTTTCAAAAGGGGGACTGGGCGGGTGAATTCCAATTATTGTGGAATCACACTCCTTAGTCTATCTGGGAAAGTCTCTGCAGGGGTACTAGAGAAGAGGAGTCAACTAATAGTTGAATCTCAGATTAAGGAGGAACAATGTGGTTTTCTTCCTGGCTGCGACACTCTCAACCAACTCTAACACTCTATAGGATCTTGGAGGGGCATGGGAGTTTGCCCAATCTGTCCACATGTGTTTTGTGGATTGGAGAAGGCTTTAGATCGTGTCTCTAGGGTTATCTTGTAGGGCATATGCTGGGATTACGACATTCCAGAGCCCGTTGCTATAGACCATTCAGTTGTTGCATCACTGGAGGCAGAGCTTGGTCAGCATTGGGAACAACAGGGCGAATTCGTTTCTGGTGAGGGCTGGAGTCTGCCAAGGTTGTTCTTTGTCACCGATTCTGGTCATAATTTTGAGGGGTTCTGGTTTGGTGGCCATCATATATCAACTCTGCTTTTTGCGTATGACGTTGTTCTTTTGGCTTTATCAAGCTGGGACCTCCAGATCTCATTGGAGTAATTCGCAGTCGAGTGTGAAGAGGCCTGGATCATCATCCTGGTCTGGAATGAGGTCTTGTTCCAATTGGAAAAGTTTAAGTATCTTGGGGTATTATTCGGGAGTGAGATAAGAATGGATAAGAAGTGGATTGTTGCAGCCTCTAATGTAAAGCAGAGTTTGTATTGGTACGTTGCGGTGAAGAGGGAACCGAGATAGAAAACAAATCTAGAAGTTTACCAGTCAATCTACATTCCAACCCTCACCTATGGTCACAAGCTTTAGGAGATGACAAAAAGAGCAAGATTGTGGATACAAGCAGCTGAACTGAGCTTCTTTCACGGGGTGGCAGGGCTCCTTCTTTGAGATAGGGTGAGAAGCCAGTTGAGAGGAGCCAGCTGAGGTGGCTTAAGCATCTGGTTAGAATGCCTATTGAAGGAATCCTTGGTGTGGTGTTTTGGGCATGTCCAACCAGGAAGAGACCTCAGGGTCAACCCAGAACATATTGGAGGGACTACATCTTTTGGTTGGTCTGGAAAGAAACACCTCAGTGTCCCCCTGGAAAAGCTGGAGGAAGTGTCTGGGGAAGAGGGATGTGTGGACCTCATGACTTAGGCTGCTGCCTCTGTGACCAGATCCAGATTAAGTGGAAGATGATGATGATGATGATGATGATGATGATGATGATGATGATGATGATGATGATGTGCAAAAAGCTTAAAAATGTTATGACTTCTTAAGCCATAGATCTTAAAATGTAATATGAAACTGAAGACATTTATCAGTAATTATATTTTATGTAATTATATTTTAAATTCTTTCAACAGGTGCATTCTGTCGTTGAGGTAAATTTTAATGGACGAGAACCAGATTTGGCGATTTTGTAGGTGGGCCCTGAAGTAAAGAAAATTTTAGACACATGTCTTCAGAATGTCCATTGATGACATGTGGATGAAGAAAATATGACTTGAGTTTTTAGGAGCTCACTCACAATGAGTTTGCAGAGGCTTTGATGCAACACATTTCCATGACTGGGCATGTAAATAATAACAACAAACTAGAAAACTACTTGAACTGGATTCTGGGGAGGGCCATAAGGTTCAGTGCCTTATCATTGGCCATTTATTTAAGGTGAAAGAGCTCATCCAGCACAATTCATCATTTGACCAGGTTGTGTGTTTGCTCCTCGATATAAATCTGGTAGATTTATCTCCTTGATAAATTCAAAAAAAATCTTTTGAATCCTTTTAATTATGTGCTGAATACAGGTTCTAGCCACTGTTGTTGTTGACACTTTTGAAAGTTATTGTTTCCAGGGATTTCTTATTTTGTCTGTTAGTTACCTTTTGTGTAAGAAATGCGAAAAGTATTGTGAAACACCAATTTTTCTTCCACAACAAATTGTGCAGTTGCTCGTCTGCTCTCCACGAGCGCACATTCAGTCATAGTAAGTTATTACGTTTCACATGAGCTATATATTGTTCATGTTATTATTACTCAACATTTGAGAGCTTACGGAAACTCTACTAAAGAAAAGTAATACAGTATTATGGTAGTCATTACATTTCCATAGGCTGGAACTTTCCAGTAGTAAGTTTTTAAATTCAAATTTATCTATTAATCACATAGTAAGTAATGTCATGACAGTAGTATCAGCATAAACTCGTCTTTCAGGTAATGAAATGTAACCTAAGATGTTTTGCTGTTATACAACAAGAATTTGAGATCACTGTTCGCTCTACCAGCCATTCATTTTATATTATCAATTTGATGATACATAGCTTGGAAATGTCAGCTGACAGTGAAGAACAGTCCAATTTTTCCTCTGTTAGAGCTATGAGAGAATGGTGATGTACCCGCCACTCATCTGAAATCAGCTGGGATTGTCTCCAGCTGACTTGTGACCATGACAGATAAGTGGTACAGATGGATGGATGGATGGATGGATGGGTCGGTGGTGGATGGATGGATTAGAGAATGCAAACCAGGGTTGACTGCTGAAGCAAAGCTACTAATACTAAAAAAAAAACAAAAAAAAAACAAAAAAAAAAACAGTAGATGTTAAGATAAGATAAAGAAAACCAAAGGAAATGCTGCAAGTGACTGGAAATGAAGAAGTTGCTGGATAAGGGTGTACAGCTATGTAAAATAGCATTTAAAGTCCTAATTTATATTCATTCATTGATTTTCTGAACCACCTGATCCCAATCAGGTTTGTGGGGAGGATGGGCAAGAGCAGAATACACCCTGTACAGCTCACCTGGCCATTGCTGGGCAGAAACACATTGACGGCTATGCAGCTTACTCTTGACGAAAATCAGCAATGGTTCTTTTACATCCTGTCACCATATTCAATGAGAGACATGGCCTTTCATAACCCAGTTTGTTGCATGGGGGGTGGGGGGGGGGGCAGTGACAACCCATTGAGAGTGTGGCTTGAACCCCCAACCTTGGGATCCAACACCTTACCACCAGGCCACCACTGCCTTATATATGTATATGTTATTTATTTATTTATTTATTTTTATTTGAATGTGAAAGAAACTAAATTAGAGAGAGATTTCCTTTCGGCTTTTCCCTTTTCAGGGGTCGCCACAGCGAATGAATCACACGTTTGATTCGGCATAGTTTTTTAGGTCGGATGCCCTTCCTGATACAACCCTTTTTTTAGCAAGGGACAGAAACATGTTGACGGCTTTGGAGCTACTCTTTTTACGAAAGTCAGCAATGGTTCTTTTACATGCCTCACACCATAGACAGTGAGAGACATGGCCCACCTTTGATAACCCAGTTAGCTGCACTGGTTGAAAGAAACTAAATCCGCTGTGGATTTTAAAAAATGCTTTAAATATTATATATGTAACGCAGTAGGAATGTAAGGGTGCATTTTTGTTTTCATTTAACACATTTAGTTGCCAGTTAAATCAGCAGTCACTGTCAGATATCCTACAAAATGGTGGGATTATTTTTGTTGCGACCCCTGATAAAGGGGAAAAGCCGAAAGGAAATCTCTCTCTCTCTCTCTCTCTCTCTCTCTGTCTCTCTCTCTCTGTCTCTCTTTCTCGCTCTCTCTCTCTCTCTCTCTTTCTCTCTCTCTCTCTCTCTCTCTCTCTCTCTCTCTCTGTCTCTCTTTCTCGCCGCTCTCTCTCTCTCTCTCTCTCTCTCTCTCTTTCTCACTCTCTCTCTCTCTCTCTCTGTCTCTCTGTCTCTCTTTCTCGCTCTCTCTCTCTCTCTCTCTCTCTCTCTCTCTCTCTCTCACTCTCTCTCTCTGTCTGTCTTACAGTATGCAAGGTTATTGACAAAATGAAAAGAGTACAAAATCAAACACAGGTATGGGGCAATAATTATTATATTGAGCTGTAGTTTTTAGGCAAAGTGCATGTCTCGAACTGTCTCCAACTACAATTATTCACTACTGAAGAAAGATGAGTTTTTGGCAGATTTTGTTTTGGTGAAGTATAGTTCTTTGGTGTAAGTTTATCCAAAGTATCAGGCGATGACTCGTATGTATAGAAAACTCCAAATGAAGAAGGAAGGAAAAGCAGGGCAGCACGTCAGGCAGGTCTGTGGGTAAGGAGAATCACAGCAGGAGGGATGGGTCAGGTTACACCGGCATCATATCAGGCAGCTGGAGCACACATACACACAGAGAGAGAGGAGATTGGATTTATTGTATGATGGGAATAAAAAGGGTTGATATTGTGATCAGAATGTTTAATTTTATAAGATTTATTCTAAATTTGTGTTGTAGTATATCATACCTTGTTTGCATATCACTCTTTTAGCGCAATTATCTAATAATAATTGGCTATTAAATAGAGTAGTTCAAATGTCCACCCCAACATACACACTTGCTCCCCAGTCTAATAACATTTGCATTTAACATTTGTTAGCAGCGAGATGTAACTGTGTGAGAGGAAGGAGGATAATAAAGCATTAAGCTTAACTTGATGTATAGGCGGTAGAGCTCCTACCTTAGTAACCGTGGCACATCACTAGACTATTCTGGTGCAGAGCTTAGAGCTTGTCAGTCTAAGGGTCATGTCAGCTTCAGACTGCAGCCTTGACCAATACTGCTGTAGTTTTTCAAGTAGGTTAGAGAGGAAACTCCATTAAGCTTTCGTATGACAGGACAGAAGGACATATGACACACGCTGCTAATTCAACACCCCCAGCTCTTTAAAGAGTAAATGCAGACTTGAGATCATTCTCTGAATATCTTCAGGACTTTGCTCATTTGCACTTAGCAGCTGTTGTAAGGTAAAGTCTGTTGGGCTTTTTACACCCCAGCCCAGTGGCTCATTAGGCCGGTTTCCATAGCGTGAAGCGACCAGGAGTTCAACTCCTCCTGGATGGGACACTAGTCCATCACAGGTTACCTTCCCAGTATATTTTTACTGGTACCCATTTATACTGCTGGGTGAACAGAGGCCCACTTGTGGTTAAGACCTTGCCCAGGGGTCTTAGCACAGTGGGGGTCTAACTGGGATTCGAACCTACAACCTCCTGATCATAAGCCCAGCACCCTAACCACTACACCACCAGCCTCACTAGCAGCTGTTGTAGTATTAGCATATTATATTTAGTCTTTATCTGTGACCGTCTGAACATTCATCAGTGGTCCATGGTAAAGTGCAGCTTGGCAGCCATGTAACTCACCAATCTGTAAGCCACTGTGCTCTGACTCCTTTCCATCATAGCCAGCAAAGTCCAAAGTCCAATCTTTTACACTGACAGCATTTGGGCAGCTGCTCTTATCCAGAGCAACTTACAATTATATATATATATATACAGTATCCCTCTTTTGTACATGTCCAAACCATCTCAATCTAGCCTCTCTAACTTTGTCTCCAAAACATCTAACATGTGCTGTCCCCCTGATGTACTCATTTCTGATCCTATCCATCCTCGTTACTCCCAAAGAGAACCTCAACATTTTCATCTCTGTTACCTCCAACTCTGACTCCTGTCTTTTCCCCAGGGCCACTGTCTCTAAACCATACAACATCGCTGGCCTCATCACCGTCTTGTACACTTTTCCTTTCATTCTTGCCGATACCTTCCTATCACACACCACACCGGACACTTTTCTCCATCCATTCCAACCTGCCTTCACGCGCTTCTTCACCTCTTTTCCACACTCGCCATTGCTCTGGATTGTTGAGCCTAAGTACTTAAAATCCTCCACCTTCTTTATCTCTGCCCCCTGTAACCTCAAAGTTCCTCTTGGGTCCTTGTCGTTCACACACATGTATTCTGTCTTACTAAGACTAACCTTCAATCCCCTCCTTTCCAGGGCATACCTCCACCTCTCTAGATTTTCCTCCACTTTGTCTCTGCTCTCACTACAGATCATGATGTCATCTGCAAAGAAGAAGAAGAGATATATATATATATATATATATATATATATATATATATATATATATATATATATATATTTTTTTTTTTTTTTTTTACACTACTGAGCAATTGAAGGTTAAGGGTCTGGCTCAATGACCCACCAGTGATGGTACTGGGGATTAAACCCTCAAAATTCAGCTCAAGATACCACAGCATTAACCACTGAGCCACCACTGCTCTACAGTGGTCTTCCCACAAATAAATGAGTTTTGGGTACCCATGACATGCCAGTTCACTGGTTCTCCTTTCTTGGATCACCTTCATTAGTTACTTTCCAGTGTGTGCCAGGAACATCCCACAAGACTTGCCATTAGATAGTTGCACAGACCCTATCATTTAGCTATCAGATATGTTGCTTTTGTCAAAGTCACTCAGATCCTTACCCTTGCTTATTTTTCCTGCTAAAAATTCATCAATTTTGAGATCTGAGTGTTCAAATTTTTCCTACTACATCCCACTTAATACATAACAGCCAATCAGCATCAACTCAGCAACACAGCGGCCTACGTGGGTTTCCTGTGGTGGGTACATACAGACACCAGATGGACATGGCACTACCATCCAAGTCATATTCCATGACTATGGCGCTCTGCTTGCGACCTCCCCATCAATGTTATTCCCTACATTTGTCAGTTCTGATGTTTTTAGTACAGAATAGATTGTTGGAAGAAATAAAATTTTCTGATCAAATAGTTTGGCAAATGACTTGCAGTACCCCTGAGGACTCCTTGGTGATCACAGACTACCTGTTGCTGTCGACAAATGCTTCACAAGTATACTTGTTTGGATCATAGTTAAAAAGGGGAATCAATCAACCATTGAAAAAAAATCGCCTTTTCAAGGCTGTGTTTAAGACTTGATATCTCTCAGCATGCTAAATGAAGAGTCTCTCCCACACATCATTAATAAGCAGAACTCAAGTGGCAGAACAGAAGGCCCACGGTTATGTGTCTATGTGTTTGCACATAATGACTTCATCAGCTCTCCTCATCTGCATACAATCAAATGTAGCAGCCAGCCATTAAGGCATGAAGAGATGAGGACACGCTGCAAGGACTGATGTAAAGTCAACGCCACTGGAACAGCCAGGCGAAAAATTAATCAATCAGTCCACGAAGCACAAAGAATAACAGCATCGATATACTTTTCAAAGATGGCTTTCAAAACCCTGTGAAAGTCTCTCTGTTAAATCATTGACAACAATACTCATAAAGATATGATTCAAACACATGCTGATAAGAATAAGCAAATATCATGTTGTCCTTGAAATATGGCTCTTCAAAAAGACAGTACAATCATATTCATTATTCTAGTGAGAAACAGATGGTGTATCACCAATTAGGCTGGGAATTTACATTATTAGGGTTTCGAGACTTGCTGCTGGCTGCTGTACAAGCTTTAATTGTGCATCGTCTTTTTTTTTTTTTTTTTTTTCTTCTTTTTTTTTAACCACGCAGCAAGAGCTGTGCACACCACACGCAGGGCTCCATTCATCTTCTCCCCTTCTTACAGGAGTCAACCATATGTCCTAATCAAGAGATGTCTCACTTAAAACTGCCCTTTCTCATGCCTCCATGGCTTATTATTTCAATTCCACTACAATTTTTGAATTCACAGAAATACTGAGTCACTACTAGAGGAACAAATATACAAAAAGACCTGAAAAAGGAAGTTATAATGTTCTGCATGTAAAGAAGAAGGGAACATTTTGAATGAAGTTTTAGAAACATTCTTTCATAACATGCATTTGCTGGACCATTTTATCCTACTATGCTGAGGGAGAGGTTGGAGCCTACTTCAGCCAACTCTTGGCGAAGTCGTGATACACCCTGAGCAGCTCATCAGTCCGTCCAAGAACCAGCGCGCACACACACACACACACACACACACGCACGCACACACACACACACACACACACACACACACACACACACACACACACACACACACACACACAAAACCATTCACACTCACATACTTAGGGACAATTTGTTCATCTGTAACTGCTTAATCCTAATTAGGGTTGCGGGGAGACTGGCACCCATCCCAGCCAACTTCGGGCAAGTGCAGAGTACATCCTGGACAGCTCACCAGTCCATCAAAGAACCAGCGCACGCACACACACACACACACACACACACGCACACACACACACACACACACACACACACACACACACACACACACACACACACACACACACACACACAAAACCATTCACACTCACATACCTGGGGACAATCTGGAAAATCCAATTAATTTAATCTGCATGTCTTTGAGCTGTCGAAGGAAACCAGAGTGCAGGGAGAAAGCCCACACAAGTACAGGGACAACATACAAACTCTGCACAGAAGCACCTGAGCCCCGAGTCCCGAACACAGGAACTTCTTTCTATGAGGCAAACATGCCATCATCACAATACTGTATATTTTTCTTGAAGTTTCCTGAAATGGCTGAATGATAGCCAGCATCATCTCATGTTAGTCTATTCTGGACCCAAAAAGCTGCTATTTCACACATATTTTAACTGAATAGCTGTAAATCGATATCAGGCGACAATTCCCACTGTGCATGTGTCAACAGGTTTGTGCAGTGAAAAATGTTTTTACATCTCCTTTTAGACTCCCATCCTCTCATTCTATATTCAGGAAAGGCCTTGCTCCTTCCTCCTTGTTAGCCCTGATGAGTAGTCAGGCAGAGAAGCGCAGCATTCAGAGAGCTCTGACTTAATGAGATACAACACAACCAGAATCCAAGAACATGCATTTCCTTTCCTGCTGAACAGTTCCTTCAAAACATTACACTGAGGATATTGAAATAATCAGGAGCATTTATTTCTGCTACAGCCTGCACTGTAACATCAGATATATGGATTTTTAAAATAAAATGATCTGTCTGTGTATGCTTTTGGAATAAATCCAGGTATGAACCTACAGTCGTCTAATGGCTCACACTCCTTCAGCACTCTGGTATATTTTTCTCTACTTCACTGTTAAAGTGGATCCACCTTCGGATACATTACAGACTTGAGGAATTACACTGTACTTTGCTGAGAGAATGTACTAAACAGTCTACTCCATTAAAAAGCATGCTGTGGTGGGTGAGTCGACATGAGATGGAGCAGCCCAGGTACGAATTATTTTCACCATTAAGCTCAATTCAGGTTTATGTGTATAGCAGCTTTAGGGAGTAGTGAGAACCAGCCCAATAATGTTAACCCACATTTGATAGGGGATTACAATTTCAACCGGTTCATCTCCAATTGCATGAGTTCTTGTTCTCGTTCATTGAATGTGTTTCCTTGTCAGTTGAGGGCCACTTTGTTTGGTGGAAGGTTTTGTCCATGCATAAATTTTGAAAGGACTCCACCAAGCAAAAGCATCCACTGGTTGTACAATTTAATGAGCAATGGGCATGACTTTTGTACAGAACTCATGTATTCCGTGGCCTGTACTTGACAGTTTGCATCCTTTGATATCCAGTAGACCTGATTCACAACTGGACTACTATCTGACATGCAACTGGTGACCCTAAGGTATGAAGGACATAGACCACATGTTCCGATGCCAATTACTGTCAAGGACACTGGGGCCAATCCCACCTGATTCAGGTGAAAGAGGGGGGGGTACACCTTGAGCAGATCACCAATCTTATGCAAGCCTAACAGGCACAAACAACCATTCACACTCATACACCTAACTTAGAGTAGCCAGTTAACATAGCAGGCATATATTTGGACTGTGGAGGATACTGGGGCACATTGATGAAGCACATACAGGCACAAGGGGAATATGGAAGCACCACATGAAAAGGTTTTAGTTGGCCACTAGATTTGAGCCCAGAACTTTTTGCTGTGAGGTGACAATGCTTGCCATTACACCACTGTAAATAATTTACATCTCAAAAGTTACTGATTCAAAACGTACAATTGTGTGACTAAGACCTATGTGGGTTTACAAACAATTTTATCAAATATTTTAGAAAATGTATATGAAAAATTACCATTATACTTTTGGCTGAATGTTCATTGTGTTGAAATGATAAACCATTCAGTGATTGAGACACAAGTGCAAACATATTCATGGCTATTTCAGTCCTAAGCTATTTTTACGACTGCTAAGTGGCACTCATTGATTTTCATGCTGCTTATTTGGGATCATCTTCAGCACCAAGTCGTTTTCAAGTGATGAGAAATCTACCACTTTTCTAAGAAATCCCTCACAGACAGATTTAAATGTCATGTTCATGCTCAGATAAAGAAACATATTCGGTTAGAATCTTTAATAAAGTTTCAGCAATCTAATCAAAAGCAACATTCAAGGTCAAAGCAACATACACCATGTAAAAGGTTCGTTAAAGTGCTAAAAAAAAAAAAAAAAAAAAAAAAAAAAAACCACTGAATCGGAGAACAAAATAATTTAATTACAGGAGAAATTAGCTTGCTGCATGGACTCGACCTTTGACCTGACAGACCGAAGTTGTGAAAGAGTTCGTTATAGTCTAGAAATAAGGTTAATAATAATTCCAAAACTCGAGTCTTTCAATGATCTAATAAGAATCGCTAGTTATTTTGATTATATTCAAGATAGTTTAATTTGCTAAGATATAAATTTTGAGGCGTAAGTGTGCAAGGATCGATGGACCAGCAAGCCACTTTTGTGACACAGTAACAGAGCCTGTTATCAACCTTCTTTTCCTTTCAGCTGCTCTCTTCAGGGGGCACCACAGCAAATCATCTGCTTTCATCTCATCCTATCCTCCGCATCTTCTTCTCTTACGCCAACTACCTTCATGTCCTTCACCACATCCATAAATCGCCTCTTTGATCTTCCTCTAGGCTTTCTGCCTGGTAGTTCCAACCTAAGCATCCTACTACCAATATATTCACTATCCCTCCACTGTACATGTCCAAACCATCTTGATCTAGCCTCTCTGACTTTGCCTCCAAAACCTCTTTCATGTCGAGCCTGTTATGAACCAAAAGTCAAAATGAGGCCATGTTACGTTCCAAAGATAAACGAAATAAAATCCCTTGAAAGCACAAATGAAATCAGAAACGCCTGAAAATAATCATGACAGGAACTGCAGGGGAGGTGAAGTCCATGGAGTCTATATTTGAAGGCAAAGGGGAACTGTGGGAAATGGAGTCTGGAACTGAACAAAGGATAACCTAGCAGGTTAACTGTGTGTGAGGTCAAAATTAAATGACAGGCACTACCTTTAATGCATGAGATTTTTGTAGGCTCTGTCTTTTTTTTTTTTTATTATTGATAATTATTGTGTCTATGTTTTAAAAATGTAAGGCATATTCACTGGCAAAAAATTCTATATGATATAGTTTTATTTCAGTTTCACTTTTGAAAAATGTATTGATAAATTTAAACATTTTTAAAACAAAAAATAAAAGGTCCCTGCCAAAGAACCAGCAACCAATCAGGATTGCAATACATAACAGTCAATCATTTTGCCTACGCAATAAAATATGCAAAGTAAAATTAACTACTAGAGTGTATACTGTATAGACAACTGGTCTCACATACTCCCCAATATTTACTCTGCAAATTTGACTGTGTGGGGACAGCAGATAGAGAGACATACAAGCCAAATCAAGTTGACGAAACTCAACTACTTGTACCACTCTATGAAAATGTTCCAAGTAAAGATCCAGCTTTCAAAAACTTACTTGAGTGAAGTATTAAAGTATGATCCAAGGAAAAAGTCTGCAGCAAAATGTTCCCTGCCAATGTTTATGATTTTACATTATATGTTTTGGATTACTAATACTGCTGCATTAATGTGTATGTTGTATTTTTCTGCTGTAGGTGTTTAAGGTTGAGTTAACTACTTTAATTGCTTTGCATAATACCAGGTAGTTTAATCTTCAGCAAAGCATCATATTTAATAATATCATAATATGATGTCCGATGTACAAACCTATCTCTAGAAAAACAGCTTTTCACAAGCTCACAAAAATATCCCCTGTTTTCAGTTTTGTGCCAATACATTTCCCAGCTAATCCATGAGGGTTATTAAAGAGTTTATTTAGCTCGAGAAGTCGGACAGTTTTCTCAAGCCATAAAAGAACACTTAATCCTTCAGTCAATCACAAACATTCAAATCACCACCTTTAGAGGTGCAAGGTTTGCACTGGACAGAAAGGGTCTGGCAAATGATAATCTGAAAAGTAACAATTAGCTAAAACCGCCCAGAAAAATGTACTGTGTAAACAAAAGCAATATAAGAGTATGTAAAACTATATAAAACTGAAATAAAAAGAAATGTACAAATACATACAGTACTAGAGTAAATGTATTTATTTGTATTCTACCACTGGTTGGAAATTAGTAAACAAGGCTTACAGATTCAATTTGTACATTCAAAAAATATTGAAAAAGGTACATATTAAAATTTGCAATGAAATTAGAAAAAAACAATTCTGGTACAATGGCAATGTTTTTTGTTTGTTTATTTGTTTGTTTGTTTGTTTGTTTGTTTGTTTTTCTGAAATAGCACCCCCCCACCACCACCACCAGTTTTCTTCTTGATGATGGCTATGTCCAATTCTTACCCTCCAATCAGGTCTTATCACATGTAAGCCATCAAGCAGGGGGTGATAAGGCCATTATGTGCTTGCCATGAAACATCAGATAGAAGTATAACACACTCACAGAAGAGTGCTATCCATCCACTCCCTCATGCTTGAGCTCACAAATGCTTATTGTGTGAAGTGTTACTGTGATATACAGGGGTGACCAAGTATTCTGCCCCTTCCTCCGTTAGAGTACAACTGATTTCCCCACTCAAGGACTCCTGATCAGAAATGGCTGGCAATTGGAATTTTTGGGATTTAAACTCATGATTGCCACATCATCAGAACATTGCTATAATAAACTATACTTCATTTGCACCTCTGACAGAGCTTTACCCTGTGGGTTTTGTGGTTGTTTTTAAGCAGGATTACACTAAAAGTGTACATGAAATTCCTACAAAACGTGAGGCTTTGAACAAGAAGACCACAGGACTCAGATTTTGGAGCTCGTGAAGATAAAATATTCATCTTACTCATTTAGTGAACCACTTATTCCTTCTAGGGTTGTGGTGAGTCTTTACAAACCGAACAGCTCACCAGACCATTGCAAGGCCAACACACACACACACACACACACACACACACACACACACACACACACACACACATGCATAGACACAGAACCATTCACAATCACATTCAGCTGTAGGGCCATTTTGCAACAGCTAGTCAGCATAGAGTGCATGTTTTTGAACTGTGGAAGGAAACGAGAGTACCTGGAGGAATCCCACACAAGCACAGGGAGAACATGCAAACTCCACACAAAAACACCTGCGACTCAAACTCAGGACCTTCTTGCTGTTAGGCAGACATGCTGACCATTATGCTACCATGCTGCCCCAGATAAAATACTGAATTTAAGAATTTTTAACGTTGCAAAACAGCACAATTTTTGCTCTTTTGGTTCATATGGAGGACTGCTTGGCTTCAAGGACGTTTGCATTCGCTGAGTGCTTTCATTCAATTAATGTATTTAATTGTTTAAATATTTAATATCACAGTGGAATTCAATGGTTGCCCCATGATGGGGTGCTGGATTACTGATCCATAGGTCAGGAGTTCAAGCCACACCATCAACGGTCATCACTGTTCTCCTCTAGTGCAGCTAAATGGATTATCAAAGCCAGACCATGTCTCTCATCCTCTATGGTGAGCAGCATATAAAGAAACCATTGCTGACTGTGAAAGGAGTGGGCTGCATGGCTGTCGACGTGTTTCTGCCCCGTAATGGCTTGGTGAGTTGTTCACACTGCCCTTGCCAGAGTTGGCTGAAATGGGCACCAGTCTCCCCACAATCCTAATTAGGATTAAGTGATTTAGAAAATGAATGAATTAATGAATGGTTCAGAAAATGATTGAAGTTCCGTGTATGATCCTCAGTTATATATCACATCCGTAGTACATTTTAATATCAATCAAACACATTCTCACTCATGTGTACTGTACCACATTTTAGACTGTATAATTCATTAAACTTAAAAGTGTGCATGTGGTGCCTTCATTATGATGTCAGAAGGTTAGTTCTGTCTTGATTTCATCAGAATGAAACTATACTATAAGCAATGATATCAAATCATAATTTCCTCACAGGAAACTGAACACTTGAAAATGGATACTAAATTTTGTCTTTTTCTGGAAGTACTGCCACAGTAAAGTCAAGTTAGGAGGTCAGAAAATCCTGCTTCTTCTTTTCCTTTCGGCTGCTCCCTTCAGGGGTCGCCACAGAAAATCATCTGCCTCCATCTCACCCTATCCTCTCTATCTTCTTCCTTACACCAACTACCTTCATGTCCTCCTTCACCACATCCATAAATCTCATTTTGGGGCTTCCTCAAGGCTTCTGCCTGGTAGTTCCAACCTCAGCATCCTACTGCCAATATACTCACTATCTCTCCTCTGTACATGTCCAAACCATCTCAATCTAGCCTCTCTGACTTTGTCTCCAAAACCTCTTACATGTGCTGTCCCTTGATGTACTCATTCCTGATCCTATCCATCCTCGTTACTCCCAAAGAGAACCTCAACATTTTCATCTCTGCTACCTCCAGCTCTGCCTCCTGTCTTTTCCCCAGGGCCACTGTTTCTAAACCATACAACGTCGCTGGCCTCAACACCGTCTTGTACACTTTTCCTTTCATTCTTGCCGATACCCTCCTATCACACATCACACCAGATACTTTTCTCCAACCATTCCAACCTGCCTGCACACGCTTCTTCACCTCTCCACTGCTATGGATTGTTGAGCCTTCTTCTTCTTTTCCTTTCAGCTGCTCCCTTCAGGGGTCGCCACAGCGAATCACCTGTCTCCATCTCACCCTATCTTGTGCAGCTTCTTCTCTTACACCAACTACCTTCATGTCTTCCTTCACCACATCCATCAATTTTCTCTTTGGTCTTCCTGAGCCTAAATATTAAACTCCTCCACCTTCCTTATCTTTGCTCCCTGTAACCTCACCATTTCCTGTAACCTCACCGTTCCTCTTGGTTCCTTCTCATTCACATACACGTATTCTGTCTAAGGTCAGAAAATTAGTGTCTCTTAAAAAGCAACACCCATGTCTAAATTTAGTTATGTAAAGTTCTAGAAATATTTACATCACTTATGAAGACATGACAGATAAATGTGTGTGAACAAGGTTATCTTACTATTTCATATTTGTACTTTGCACAACCCCAAATCAGGAAAAGTTGGAAAGTTGGAATGATTTTAAAATAATGTACCTCGAAAAACGATAGGTAAGGGATTTGTATATTTCACCCTCTCTAGGATGGTTCTAATTACCTGAAGGAATTTCAGGACATAAAGGAAAGGGCGCACACTAAGCTGAACACCTGCGATCATCAACCCCTGAGAAGGCAATAAATGAACAACAATAATTTATCTATAGCTGATATAGCCAAACGGGGACTGAATCACTGTTATTACAATTAATTTCAACAATTATCACAGAATTTTCTAATTTTGAGTTATACATAGTGCTTCATTTGTTGTAGCTAGTGTCATATACTCAAACCCATCCTACTGCTACCCTTTTATATAACACCCTGCCCTGCCAAAAAGTCACCACCTGGATTTAAATGAGTATATAAGCAAGAGTGTTTGATTAGATCACGACTGCATTCATTAATATCTTTCATGCTTCATGGAATGTAATGTTAAATGATACAGTGAGCATCTGCACATTTCTTAAACAACCATGAAAGACGATATCGCTGGTGCTTAAGGAAAAGGTGCCACTATGTTTCAGGAGTGTCGAATTATTGGAAAAAAAATCTTGACGTTATACATAGGGGTGCAAGGGAATATGTTTCCTTGATAAAGCACATAAACAAAACAAAAGGATAAAAGCAAGTAACAAGTAAATCAAAGAATACTGATTTACTGTTTAACTAGTTATCCAGAGGAACAGTTCTCAACTAGGGTTGAGGCTTCAAGCCCCACTCACCACTGGCTGTCACTGCCCACAAGTGCAGCGAACTGAGTTATCAACGGCCGGCCATGTCTCTCACTGTCTATGGTGTGAGGCATGTAAAAGAACCATTGCTGACTTTCGACAAGAGTAGGCTGCAAAGCCATCAGCATGTTTCCGCCCTGCGATGGCCTGGCGATCTGCACAGGGTGTACTCTGCCCTCACCCGGAGTCGGCTGGGATGAGTGCCACCCTCCCCGTGACCCTAATTAGGATTAAGCGGTTAAAGAAATGAAGTTGAGCTAACTGGGAGAATCAAGCAAACTAGTATACAAAGTTGTAGCTTCCAGTAGTAACACATTGATAGTCAGGCCGTTAGATGTTCAAACAATAAACATATTCTTTTGCATCTTTAACATGAATAAACAATGTGAATACTTTGTGAAGAGGCAAACTAATACCCTTTCTTATTCATAGTCTTTAATAGTCTTTATTCGTACTAGATGAGCTCACACGCGCTACTGCTGTGTCTATCTGTACTTCAGTCAAAGTGCATGCTGCTGGTTGAAGTTCTTCTCTTGTGCACTGCTGCCAGAAGCAGATGTGACTGTAATGCAATGTTGCTGAAACAATATGTGCATGCTTGGGGTGGTGATGTCGGGGGCACAATGCTATTATATGGAAATAAAATGAAGTCAGCTGATGACCTGAATGTACTTTCATGATGGAACAGATATCAAATTTAGTCTCTGGTTGTAGAAAAAAATGGTTTTAGGAAGTACTGTATGTTAAATTATTTTCCCACATGTATCAGCACCACATAAATGCAGCCGGTCCCAAGGCCGGATAAATGCAGAGGGTTGCGTCAAGAAGGGCATCCGGCGTTAAACAAATGGCAAATAAAATATGCGAGTCACAACAAAAAAATTCATACCGGATCAGTCGAGGCCCGGGTTAACAACGACCGCCATCAGTGCTATTAATCAACAGGGTGCTGGTGGAAATTGGACTACTGTTGGTCGAAGACATCGAAAAAGAAGAGGCGGGAGGCGTGTCCGCAGGCAGAGAGAGAAGAGGAAAGGCATGAGTCGAGGACTGAGAGTAGGTACTTTAAATGTTGGAACTATGACAGATTCTGGAGTGAGTTAGATGAAGTGATGCCGAGTACCCCCAGAGGTGAAAGAGTGGTCATTGGGGCAGACTTCAATGGACATGTTGGTGCAGGCAACAGAGGGGACGAGGAAGTGATGGGCAGGTTTGGTATCCAGGACAGGAACACAGAAGGACAGATGTTGATCGATTTTGCAAAAAGGATGGAAATGGCTGTGGTGAATCCTTTCTTCAAGAAGATACAGGAGCATAGGGTGACTTATGAAAGCGGAGGTAAGAGCACGCAGGTAGACTACATCTTGTGTAGGCGATGTAATTTGAAGGAAGTCAGTGACTGCAAAGTAGTAGCGGGTGAGAGTGTTGCCAAACAGCATAGGATGGTGGTGTGCAGGATGACGCTGATGGTGAGAAAGGTGAAGAAGGCAAAAGCAGAGCAGAAAACAAAGTGGTGGAAGCTGAAAAAGGAAGAGTGTCGTGTTGTCTTCAAGAAGGAGTTGAAACAGGCTTTGGGTAGTCAGGAAGTGCTTCCAGACGACTGGACAACCACAGTCAATGTGATCAGGGAGACCGGTAGGAGAGTACTTGGTGTGTCCTCTGGAAGGAAAGTAGATAAGGAAACTTGGTGGTGGAATGAGGAAGTGCAGGAGTGTGTACAAAAGAAGAGGTTAGCTAAGAAGAAGTGGGACACAGAGAGGACCGAAGAGAGTAAACAGGAGTACAGGGAGACACAGCGTAAGGTGAAGGTAGCGCTATCAATGGCCAAACAGAGGGCGTATTATGACTTGTATTTATGAGTTATGAGTTTGCATGTTCTCCTCGTGCTTGTGTGGGTTTCCTCCGGGTGCTCCGGTTTCCTCCCACAATTCAAAAGACATGCACTGTAGGTTAATTGGCCATTCTAAATTAGGGACTACAGATGGAAACTAGTTATAAGATGTATGATGTAATGATATATGATGTGAGGCGACCTTGAGTGCTGAGAAAGGCGCCATATAAATAAAATGTATTATTATTATTATTATTATTATTATTATTATTATTATTGTATGATTGGTTGGACAGTAAGGAGGGAGAAAATGATGGGAAAGATGTGCAGCAAGTTAGAGTGATAAAGGACAGAGAGGGAAATGTATTGACTGATGACAGAAGTGTGCTGGGAAGATGGAAAGAGTACTTTGAAGAGCTGATGAATGAGGAAAATGAGAGAGAAAAGGGAGTAGAAGGTGTGACCGTTGAGGACCAGGAAGTAGCAAAGATTAGTAAGGGAGAAGTGAGGAGGGCATTGAAGAGGATGAAGAGTGGAAAGGCAGTTGGCCCTGATGACATACCAGTTGAGGTATGGAAGTGTCTAGGGGAGGTAGCAGTAGATTTTCTGACAAGAATATTCAACAAGGTCTTAGAAAGTGAGCAGATGCCAGAGGAATGGAGGAGAACTGTGCTTGTGCCCATTTTTAAGAACAAGGGAGATGTACAGAGTTGTGGCAACTACAGAGGAATAAAGTTGATGAGCCATACAATGAAGTTATGGGAAAGAATAGTGGAAGCAAGACTAAGGGCAGAGGTCAGCATTTGTGAACAACAGTTTGGTTTCATGCCAAGAAAGAGCACCACAGATGCAGTGTTTGCTTTGAGGATGTTAATAGAGAAGTACAGCGAAGGTCAGAAGGAGCTGCATTGTGCCTTTGTGGATCTGGAGAAAGCATATGACAGGGTGCCGAGAGAGGAACTGTGGTATTGCATGAGGAAGTCTGGAGTGGCAGAGAAGTATGTTAAAGTGGTGCAGGACATATAAGAGATGTAAGACAGTGGTGAGGTGTGCTGTCAGTGTGACAGAAGAGTTCAAGATGGAGGTAGGACTGCATCAAGGGTCAGCTCTGAGCCCCTTTTTGTGTGTTATGGTGATGGACAGGCTGACAGACAAGGTTGGACAAGATTCCCCATGGACTATGATGTTTGCAGATGACATCGTGATCTGCATTGAGAGCAGAGAACAAGTGCAGAAAAAATCTAGAGAGGTGGAGGTATGCCCTGGAAAGGAGGGGAATGAAGGTTGGCCTCAGTAAGACAGAATACATGTGTATGAATGCCAAGGACCCAACAGGAACAGTGAGGTTACAGGGAACATAAATAAGGAAGGTGGAGGATTTTAAGTACTTAGGCTCAACAATCCAGAGCAATGGAGAGTGTGGAAAAGAGGTGAAGAAGCATGTGCAGGCAGGTTGGAATGGTTGGAGAAAAGTGTTCGGTGTGATGTATGATAGGAGGGTATCGGCAAGAATGAAAGGAAAAGTGTACAAGACGGTGTTGAGGCCAGCGATGTTGTATGGTTTAGAAACAGTGGCCCTGGGGAAAAGACAGGAGGCAGAGCTGGAGGTAGCAGAGATGAAAATGTTGAGGTTCTCTTTGGGAGTAACGAGAATGGATAGCATCAGGAATGAGCACATCAGAGGAACAGCACATGTAAGAGGTTTTGGAGACAAAGTCAGAGAGGCTAGATTGAGATGGTTTGGACATGTACATAGTAGGGATAGTGAGTATATTGGCAGTTGGATGCTGAGGTTGGAGCTACCAGGCAGAAGGCCAAGAGGAAGACCAAAGAGACGATTCATGGACGTGGTGAAGGAGGACATGAAGGCAGTTGGTGTAAGAGAAGAAGATGCAGAGAACAGGCTGAGATGGAGGCAAAAGACTCGCTGTGGCGACCACTGAAAGGAAAAGAAGAAAAGATCAGCACCACATAGCCCTAAGTCTAACAAGTGAAAAGGCTTTTGTGCTGGAATTAAACGTAAAGCAGTGACTCTCTCATCTTGAATTAGGAGGATAAAAATGACAGGGATTTATTTATTTATTTATTATTTATTTTTATTTTATTTTTATTTTTTTTTAATATACAGAATAAGCCTGTATCTTCTTTTAGTAACATCTCCTTTGATGAACAGACAGTCTGAGCTGACTCTGGCCCATGTGACCCCCATTGAATAAACTGGAATTTGGACATTTTACAATCACAGAATTGTTCAATACAGACTTATATTTCCAAGGCCTGGACAAAATCATAGAATTTATACCTGAAAATATATTATACCTTGTAGTCACATCCCAGCTCTCTCTCTCTCTCTCTCTCTCTCTCTCTCTCTCTCTCTCGCTCTCTCACTCACTCGATCTCTCTCTAGTGCAAATCAGAACGCATGTATGAGAGACATTTGTGAAGCTTTGATTCAGGCTTCAACTTGATTTAATTTCCACCTGTAGGGATTAAATCCCCTACTTTGAACCACATGATGCTTTGAGATTAGGAGATTAATGGTTTTTTTTTTTTTTCATTTCTTGAGCAAGTGACTTTTATTATTTATTTATTTTATTATTTATTTTTTTTTTTAGTGTCTACTTTTGACTCAGTACGTCCAGTGACCATCAAGCGAATCGTTAAGCTGGTTTAGTGACTACTGGAACCAGCCTTAAAAATTGATTTGGTTTCAATTGCAAGGATTTGGAGGATGCTTTCCAGTGCATATGATTCACACATCTACCATTCACTAAGGACCAATGACGTGCAGTGAGCTTGACAGCTGGTGAGGCACTGACTCTTTTAGAGTCAGTTTAGAAATACAAATGAACTCACAAGAGTATATTATTCATCATTTGATTGACAACAATTAGTTGTTTATATATAAGATAAGATAAGATAAGATACAGCTTTATTAATCTCACAATGGAGAAATTCACTGTTACAGGCTCTTGAGGTACCATCAGTAGGGGATGCAAAAATAGATACAAATACAAACATACACACATACATATATATTATATGAGTAAATAAATAAATAGATACATAAATAGTATAAATTAAAAAACAATAATAGAAAAGAAGGGAACGACTTTGTAGACTGGCCTATATTCAAGTGTACATGTATCTGAGGGCAGAGTAGATGGGTTGATATGGTTCACAGTCAGTGGGGTAGATGTGGTTGATTAAAGTGCACGGGGTTTTTATTGCACATAACCGGTATTTTCACAGACAGCTACAAAGTGGCGTTGTACAGTCTGACAGCGGTGGGAATGAACGACCTGCACTGAGGATGTCTCAGTCGTCCACTGAAGGAGCTACTCAGCTTCTCTACAGTCTGGTGCAGTGGGTGAGAGCTGTTGTTCATGATGGATGTGAGCTTTGCTACCATCCTCCTCTCACTCACCACCTCCACAGAGTCCAGTGGGCAGCCGAGGACAGAGCTGGCCCTCCTGACCAGCTTGTTCACTCTCTTTCTGTCCCGCTCTGTGCTGCCCGGGGCCCAGCAGATGGCAGCATAGAGGATTGCAGAGGCTACCACAGAGTCATAAAATGTCCTGAGCAGAGGTCTGCATACTCCGAAGGACCTAAGTCTCCTCAGAATGTGGAGGTGACTCTGGCCCTTCTTGTACAGGGCGTTGGTGTTGTGGGACCAGTCCAGTTTATTGTTAAGGTGAACGCCCAGGTATTTGAAACTGTTCACTATCTCAATGTCCTGTCCCTGGACGTTCACTAGTGATTGTGTGTGTGTGTGTGTGTGTGTGTGTGTGTGTGTTAGTGTGCCTCTTCTGAAGTCGACCACCATCTCCTTCGTCTTCCTGGTGTTCAAGCACAAGTGGTTGCGCTCACACCAGTCCACGAAGTCAACGATGACCGACCGGTACTCCAGCTCGTTCCCCTCTGACACACGGCTCACGATGGCGGAGTCGTCCGAGAACTTCTGGAGGTGGCAGCTGTCTGTGATATAAATGAAGTCCGAGGTAGAAATGTTGAAAAGGAAGGGTGAGAGGACGGTGCCCTGCGGTGCCCCCGTGCTGCAGACTGCCACCTTTGACTTACAGCCGCGCAGCCGCACGTACTGTGGACGGTTAGTGAGGTAGTCGATAATCCAGGCAGCAAGATGCCCGTCCACTCCCACGTCCTCCAGCTTCCCCCGCAGAAGCGCTGGCCTGATGGTGTTGAAGGCGCTGGAGAAGTCAAAGAACATGACCCTCACAGCGCTGCCAGCGATCTCCAGGTGGGTGAGTGCCCGCTGCAGAAGGTAGATGACAGCGTCTTCTACCCCGATGTTGGGCCTGTAGGCAAACTGCAGCGGGTCTAGGGTGGGGCTCACCATAGAGCGGAGGTGTTCGAGGAGGAGCCTTTCCATGGTCTTCATAAGGTGGGAGGTCAGGGCGACAGGTCTGTAGTGGGCTGGTTCCTTCGCTTGAGCTGTTTTGGGAACCGGAACCACACAGGAGGTCTTCCACAGGACGGGAACCTTCTCCAGGCTGAGGCTCAGGTTGTACAGGTAGCATAGTACCTCACAGAGCTGGTCTGCGCAGGTCCTCAGCAGCCTGGGACTGATGCCATCTGGTCCTTCAGATTTCCTCTGATTTAGTCGCCTCAGCTGTCTCCTCACCTGGTCTGATGTGAGGGAGAGGGGGGCTGGGGTGGGCTGCAGAGGAAGGGGGATGTGTCTGTCGGGCTGTAGCAGTCAAGTGAAGTTGGCCTGGGGAGGGGGGAGGTGTCAGCTGGTCTGGAGACGTGTGAAGAGAGGGGGGAAACGGGGAGGGGGCAGAGGGGGAGGAGGGAGAATCAAACCTGTTGAAGTAACAGTTTAATTTATCCGCCCAGCGCTGGTCACCATCAGCTGTCCCTCTGAAACTCTGCCCAAATCCAGACATGGTCTTTAGTCCTCTCCAGACGTCCCGCACGTTGTTCTGAGCCAGCTTCTCCTCCATTTTCTTTCCATAGTCCTTCTTGGGCTTCTCCTCCATCTTCTTCCCATAGTCCTTCTTGGTACACATATATACAGTATATATACAGTCAGCCCCTTCTTACAAAATGAACCCGTTCCAGCGCCTTTTTCAGAACCTGGAGTTTTCGTAAGTAGAGATCCATTTTACATGTAAAACGCGTGACTCGTTCCAAGGCTCCCAAGATTACCCTTTAAAAATTATAAAAGCATACCTTTTCAGGTACTTACTTCATGTTGACCATGTCTTCTGAGCAGAGTTATAATCTTACAATGACCATGGCACCGGGAATCACTTTCACCGGGAATCACATGCGTGTGTGTGTGGGTGTGTGTGTGTGTGTGGGTGTGTGTGTGTGTGTGTGTGTGTGTGTGTGCACGCACGTGTGTGTGTGTGTGTGTGTGTGTGTGTGTGTGCGCGTATGTGTTGGCCTCTTCTTAGCAGAGTTATAATCTTACAAATGTTTATGCAAGGTTAAATGCCTGAGCCATAAAATACACTTGGAACATGAACACAGTTCAAACAAACTTGAACAAAGTTGGCACGACTGCGTCATCCCTCCTAGCCAATGGGAGGCCAGCGGTGCGGGATGTTGAGAGACAGCCAATGAGAGAGCAACTCATGCATTGTTTGAATGTTTGAATGGCGCGTTTCAATGATTGAATGGCGCATTTGGTGCTTTTCGTAGGAAGAAGTTGTTTCTTATACAGAGGACAAAAATTTAGGAAAATGTTTTCTGTATACTGGATTTTTCGTATTCAGGGGTTTATATATTTATATTATTTTGATTTGTGAATTTTCTCAGCTTGGAAATGTGGTCTTACATTTTGATGAGGTGGGTTGTAAATTAAATATAAACAACAAACAAAGAAAATTTTATGTCATGCAAAAATCTATGATCTCACAAGCACCCTCTGCCATGAGTCAGAGGTCCTGTTCATCTCAACAAGGAACTTTTTTACTGGGTTTTTTGATTAACCTAAACATGTTATAGAAATACAGTTAATGCAATATCCATATTATGAAAAGGCAGAGCATATAATTTGAGTGTTTGAAAGCATTTCATCTGTGATATATATAGAGAGGGACAGTGACGCACTATTTGCATCGCATACCCATGCATTTTGTAAGGAATCCACAATCCACTGAGCAGCACAGCAAAGTGCTGTCTCACCACAAAGTTCCTCCTTGTATTTGAACAGGAAAATGGAAATTCTGCTGCATATGGAAATTCTGCTATTCTTCATTTAAAATATATATATTTTAAGATTGGATTTGAATAGTAAAAGGATTCATAAGATATATCAGCTGAAAAATATTAACATTTGTTATATTTTATAATTAACTTTTTTCTTTGCAAGATTGACTCTGCCATCACTGATAAAGTATTTGTTTGAAAGAATATCAAAGAAGCACATGTAAAGTGCATGAAACGGTTTTAAGAATTCTTCAAATCCAAATTTAATCAGAATGGACAGATAAAAAGCATTTAAATTTAACAAAAACCAAAAAGTACCATCTCGCTAATATTCTGTCTATCCATCTATCATCTGTCTATCTATTTATCTATTTATTACACCATGAACTACTGGTTAACCAATCAGCCTCACAGAAGGACAATCCTAGTATCAAGTCCTGGGTTTAGCGAGGATGTTTCTATATGGAGTTTGCATGTTCCCCCTGAGCTTTTGTGGGTTTCCTCAGGGTACTCCGGTTTCCTCTCACAGTCCAAGGACATCTGTTGTAAAGCGGCTTGAAATGTGAGTGTAAATGATTGTGTGTATTGGCCCTGTGGTGGATTCGAGAGATGTTGAGAGAGTACCAAACCTTTTCCCGGAGATAGCTGAGATAGGCTCCAGCCTCCCTAAGCACCAGTCGTATAAAGCAGTTTGGTAAACGAACGAATGAATAAATACACCATGAATCAACAACCCTTCATTATTTTTGCAAGCTGATTATCCATTCCACAAAAAAATCTTCCCAGCAAACGTAGATTAGGCCCAGAGTAATTCTTCTTTAGTTTACTCACAGCTATGTAACATCCTCTTTGTTTGGGCTCTGCATAAATCCCAATTAAAAAGTGTGCAGGTTGGCATAGTGCGAGCCCTTCACTACTATTACAGTATAAAAATAAATAAATAAATAAAAATCAGACAACATAGTGATGCATCAGTTGTCCTTTCAACCACGACAGCAGAATCCTCTTTTGTTCCTCAGCTTCGTTAAGCTTGTTCCTCTGTCCCTGAGGGAGTCCCATAATGTATTTTGCGTACCAGCACAAATTGTCAATATTTCCTGAGATACAATAAATGAATGGCTTACCAGTTGAATTAAGGTAATTAATGTATGCACATACAATATCTGCATCTTAAAAAGAAATTATAATCTTTTCCTTTCAGCTGTTTCCTTCAGGGGTCGCCACAGAGAATCACCTGCCTCCATCTCACCCTATGCATCTTCTTCTCTTACTCCAACTACCTTCATGTCCTCCTTCACCACATCCATAAATCTCTTTGGTCTTCCTCTAGGCCTTCTGCCTGGTAGTTCCAACCTCAGCATCCGACTACCAATATACTCACTATCCCTCCTCTGTACATGTCCAAACCATCTCAATCTAGCTCCTCAGACTTTATCTCCAAAACGTCTTACATGTGCTGTCCCTCTGACGTTCTCATTCCTGATCCTATCCATCCTCGTTACTCCCAAAGAGAACCTCAACGTTTTCATCTCTGTTACCTCCAGCTCTGCCTCCTGTCTTTTCCTCAGCGCCACTGTTTCTAAACCATACAACATCGCTGGCCTCAACACCGTCTTGTACACTTTTCCTTCATTTATAACAAAAAATTATAATAATAATTCTAATTGGCAGATTTGGGGCAGATCATCAGAGTCTGGTGGTTTTGATTTGGTGCGTGGTTGTTTTCACAAATGTGATAATTGTGGCATGTTAAAAGAGCAGTTGTGTTTGAAACTGAACTACATTCATCATTTTGAAGTCAGATTTGATCGTCCAGACAAAACAAAAATAATATAGTGAGATATTTTATTAAATGGCAGTCAGAAATGTCGTGAACGTCTTCAGTGAACAACTGGCAAATGATAAGAGGGAAAATTGTGTGTGTGTGTGTGTGTGTGTGTGTGTGTGTGTGTGTGTGTGTGTGTGTGTGTGTGTGTGTGTGTGTGTGTGTGTGTGTGTGTGTGTGTGTGTGTGTGTGTGTGTGTGTGTGTGTGTGTGTGTGTGTGTGTGTGTGTGTGTGTGTGTGTGTGTGTGTGCGTGTGTGTGCGTGTGTGTGTGCATGCAAGAAAAAAGAAAGGAAAAAAAATAGTGCAAGCAGTGGAAAATACGAAAATGAATTACTTTTAACATCCATGGATTGCTCCATTTTGTTACTTAATGGTTTTGAGACTTGGGTCAAAAAGTGGTAAGTAGCAAATGTTCCAGCTCCTTCACCAACTGATGAGAAAACATGGGCTGGTTTAATTTTCCAGCAGGGTTCAACAACAAAAGTGGAATTATTTTTCTGACAATGTGGAATTTTTTTTTTTCTTATTTTAGAAATAAAATCAAATAATTTCAACTGCACAGTGGTGACCTTGTGGTAAAGGGCACTGGATCGCTGATCCTCAGGTTGGGGGTTCGAGTCCCACTCTCCAAAAGGTTGTCACTGTCCCCCCCCCAGCTGACTGGGTTATCAAAGGCCGGCCATGTCTCTCACTGTCTATGGTGTGATGTCCATGTAAAAGAACCATTGCTGACTTTCGACAAGAGTAGCTGCAAAGCCATCAGCATGTTTTCGCCCTGCAATGGCCTGCGAGCTGTCTAAGGTGTTCTCTGCCCTCGCCCAGAGTCAGCTGGGTTAGGCGCCAGCCTCCCCACGATCCTAATTCGGATTAAGCGACTACAGAAAATGAACTGATGAATTTAAACTACACCAAACTTCCATATACTCAGCACTTACTCATCCCATATACTCATCATGCAAATGTCAAATTGCTTACTCCTTTAATCACATGGGGCCAACATTGGGTGAAGGCAGGTTGAACCACACCCTGAAAAGTTTGCCAGACCATTGCCAGACCAAAAATATAAACAGACATTTACACACACATTCACTTCTATGGGCAATTTGAAACAGTCCGTTAAACTGATGAGCATGTCTTTGGACTTTCTGGGAACACCATGGGAACCCCAGTGAGAACATGCAACTGAACTGTTTCAGTCTGGTTTTTGAACCTAGGACCTTTTTGGTGCAACACAGATGTGCTAAGCAGTGCCAGTATGCTGCAAAAGCCCCATGTAAAAAAAATAGCTGTTCATTTTTTTTTTTTTTTTTAATTTAGTAATGTACAGTGTCATGCCACTTCATGGCAAAGAGTTCAATAGATAGATACAAGATACAGATCAGAATTGTTTTATTAAAGGAAAATAAAAATATATTGTTGAATGTATATTGAATGAAAGTTCACCATGTCAGCTTCCCAAACCAGAAAATTACATATTTTTCAGGGGGTTGTTTTACATGTCAGTGGTGCCTCTACTGGAACTGAAGTAACATTGGCTTTTAAGAAAGGTGCTATCTTAGTGGATATTAAAACTATTCACCATCACTCTGGCAAGGATTTTTCCAGCAATGTTGGAAAGGAGGAAGGATATGCCTCGATGGTTGTCACACACATGTCTCCCACCTTGGACCTTCAATAGGTGAGTGATTAGTACATCTTAAAAATCTTGTGAAACCTCCCCCTTCAGCCCAGAGATGATTGAAAAGTTAAGTTAGTTCTATCACAAGAGCATCACCACAATGCTTTAGATTTCTAGAGGGATGCCATCCTTGCCTGGTGCTGTGTCACTCAAAGCTGTTTGATTTCTGCCACTGTTGGGAAGCTGTCAAGTTCCATAATCACGGGAATTTGAGGTACAACAGCAAAAGAGATACTTGACTGATGATGCTGTAGGTGGTTGAAATGCTGCGCCCAGTTCTCTGTAATGAGTGCTGGCTGTTTATACTGAGAGTTCTTATCAATCAAGTATTCAGTATGTAGTATATAGAGTTCAGGAAGAATGGAGTTCACTGATGCAGCATTTTCATCAAACCAGTCACTGTGCTTTCTCTTGACAAATCCAATGGGGTCTGCCGATGCCTGAACGATTATCATGCAGAGATCATCCCTGTTACTGACCACATTATCATAGGATGTATTTTCAAGATCGTTGAGGGCAGCTGAGATGTTGTTTCTGAGTCTGTTCTATGCTTCAATGGGTGTTAATTTGGCAACATTTAGCTTATTGGTGCGCTGCACATGTCTTTACTGGTGTTTCCTCTGAATTAAATAAAATCATTGCTTCTCATGAAAGCATGGTCAGTAACAGGTTGTTGCTCTGATAGCCTGTGTTAGCTTAACATCATGCCAGTCCCATTGTCTAATGGTGACAAAATCAATTTGGTGCCAAAACCCCAAATATGGATGTCTCCATTTTGTTTTCTAGCTTGGTTTCTGATGGTACAGAGTGTTAATTAGGACCAGCTGTCTCTCAATACAAAGGCTTAATAATAGAGTGCCTTTTGGGTGGTCCTTCCAAATTCCATGGTGTCCAATAGCCTTTTTCCATGCCAAATAATCTGTGCCTACACAAACATTGAAATCCCCAAGCATAAACAGTTTATCTGAGTGTGTTCAGGCCATAGATGGACATATGTGAAGGATGTATGTATGGAGATAAATCTGGACTGTCTAGGTTCATTTGTTGCTTGGCACCTCCCAAAGAACCACATTCTTCTAGGTGTGACGAATCTGAAAGGTATGTTTCCCAAAGTGCTCCCATCGATGAAAAACAGTGCTGACACAAAAGTGTGTTGCTTTGTCACCAGGGTAGGACACAAGTTCAGTCCTCATTCCAATTGACATCAAAGTAACAATCGGAACCCAAACCACCTATGTGGAGACTCATGACTAGAGGCTCCCGGTGATATCTTCCAACTATACCTATACATACTAGGCTCTTGATGTAGGGCTTTCAGTGTCTATTAGAGAAAAAATCTGCATGCACAGTCAGTAAAGAGTAACAGGGTCATGTTAGTCCTGATGCTCTCTTGCGTCCCTGCAGGTCTGTTATCACTATCTGCAGGGAATGGGCACAGCCCCAGCAAACTGACCAGGATCTACAACAGTAGGCTGTCCTTCCAGGTGGTTGTATCAGCTGTTACAGTTCGTCTGCCTTCACCCAGGTTCCAGAGTTGACCACATATATCTTACCCTACATATCAAATGGTTTGCTTGGTTTACTGGTGCTGACAAATCCACCAATTAAAGAGTGAATATGCTGCAGACACTGTATAGATAGATAGCTATATGATAGATAGATACTTTATTAATCCTAGTGGGAAGTTTGCATTTTTTCCAGCAGTATTGCAGTAAAACAGCACACACTTATTCTATAAAAAACACAAACTTAAATTAAAGTATATACAGAAAAATACCTTAGCATTCACACACACACACACACACACACACACACACACACACACACACACATATATTTACAGTGGTACCTCACTTTACGAAAGTCTCACCAAATGAAAAATGCAGGTTACGAAACGCATTTTCCTAAAATTTTTGTCTCTGTATACGAAACAAGTTCACATTATGAAAGTGTCATCTTTAAAATTCAAACACGCCATTCAAACATTAAAATGCGCCATTCAAACATTCAAACAATGCACGAGCTGCTCTCCCATCAGTGACGTTCAAAATCCCGCCCCGCTGGCCTCCCATTGGCTAACAACTGAGTTGTCGTTCATGTCGCCTTCACTCAAGCGCCATCTTGGACAGGTCTACCTGATGCCATCTTGGACAGGAATCCTATTGGCTAGGAGGGATGACGCAGCTACCTCCCATTGCCTATTATGGAGCTGAATCTACCATGATGCTTTTCGTGTAAAGGACAGAGTTACTGTTGTTTTATGCTTTATTTCTTGACTCAGGCTTTTAACCTTCCATAAACATTTGTAAGATTATAACTCTGCTCAGAAGTCATGGTCAACACACACACACACACACACACACACACACACACACACACACACACACACACACACACACACACACATGTGATTTCCGGTGTGAGTGAGAAGAAGAAACAGGCTCAAGTGATATTACAAAGGAATATGGCCAAACCTGTCTACCATCAGTACAATATTGAAGCAGAAGGAGGTCTTAAAAGGTATGCTTTTATCATTTTTAAAGGGTTTAGAGGGTAGTATTGGGAGCCTTGGAATGAATCACGTGTTTTACATGTAAAATGCGGTTTTATATATATATATATATATATATATATATATATATATATATATATATATATATATATATATATATATATATATATGTGTGTGTGTGTGTGTGTGTGTGTGTGTGTGTGTGTGTGTGTATATATACAGTAAGGTGCATATATACAGTAGTATATAGTTTAATACATCAATGACGAGGCATCTATAGTAAAAAATCAGTTTAAATAATTTCAGGCATGTATGATGTAGTGTGAAAGGAGATGGGACAGTGCAGAATCTTTTGTTAGTAACTGGCTGTTCAGAGCAAATAATTTCAGTCCAGTTTAAACATGTTTGTGAAGGTTAAGGTGCGTAGTGTGCAGTGAGTGGTACAGTGCACGGCAGGTCTGTGTGTGTGTGTGTGTGTGTGTGTGTGTGTGTGTGTGTGTGTTATGCCAGCATCTGAGTCTGATGGCATGGGGGGATGATCTTCTCAGTCTGTTAGTAAAGCAGGGCAGTGACAGCAGCCTGGAGCCGATGCTGCTCCTCTGACCGGTGATAACGTTGTGCAGTGGGTGCAGTGGATTGTCCTTTGACAGGAACCTACTCAGCACCCATCACTCTGCCATAGATGTTACACTGTCTGAGTCTGTCCCAATTACAGAGCCCATGAGGCGTCCTTCCCAGAGTAGACCACCGCATAAATGAGGGCACTTGCCACCACAGACTGTCTGTCTTCCTTTCGGCTTTTTCCCTTTTTTTTACTCGGGAGTCGCCACTGCAAATCATCTGATTCACACATTTGATTTGGCAGAGGTTTTTACGTCGGATGCCCTTCCTGTCACAACCCTTTTAGCAAGGGACAGAAACACGCTGACGACTTTGCAGCTACTCTTTACGAAAGTCAGCAATGGTTCTTTTACATGCCTCTCACCATAGACAGTGAGAGACATGGCCCGCCTTTGATAACCCAGTTAGCTGCACTGGGGGGGGGACAGTGACAACCTTGTGGGGACTCGAGCCTCCAACCTTTGGATCAGCGATCCAGCGCCCTAGACCACCACTGCCCCTCAGACTGTCAACTCTATTAATTCCACCATGACCTTTTCCACTCTGCCTGGATGTAGTTTAATATCATATATTGTAAGAGTAAGTGTTCATTCATTCATTTTCTGAACCACTTAATCCTAATTCGGGTCACGAGGAGGCTGGTGCCCATCCCCAAAGACTCTGGGCAAGGGCAAGGTACTTCTAGGACCACTCTCCAGGCCATCGCAGGACCAACACTCACACAACCATTCACACCTAGCAGGGGGGATTTGGAACAGCCAATTAACCTACTGTGTATGTTTTTGGACTGTGGGAGGAAACTGGAGTACCTGGCGGAAACCCACACAAGCACGGCGAGAACCCGGGCCTTCTTACTGTGAGGCGGATGTGCTAACCACTACGCCACCATCCCACTCCCAATGGTAGAAGTAAGAGTTGTTTTATATATAATATGTCGAAAATAGGGTGTGAGTGATTGGAACTAGTGAGGTGATTAGGAGTTTGAAAGGAATGCTGAGAGGTGTTGTGTGAGTTGTGAATACGAATAGACGGTGTGACATAATCATTTTCTGAACTACTTAATGCTAATTGGGTCGCAGGGAGGCCCAACTCAAGACAGTACACCAGGCCATTGCATTCAGCCTACGCTTGATGAAAATCAGCAATGGTTCCTTAACATGCCTCTCACCACAGACAGTGAGACATGGCTGGACTTTGATAACCCAATTCGCTGCAACGGGGGGACAGCAGTGACAACCTGTTGATAGTGAGGCTTGAACCCTCGACCTTAGGATCAGTAATCCAGCACCTGATCACTGGGCCACTCAGTGTGACATATCGCATTTTCAAATACAGTATGTTCAGTCCATATGCTCAGTTTGACAAATTGCACCAGAAGCCTGTTTTATTGGTAATTGAGAATGGCACTGAATTTATTGACGGGGTCTGACTCCACATACTGGCTAATGGCTCACTTGAAAGTAGACACTTCTGGGCTTTGAATTTACAGTTTTTCATGAGTATGCAGTGTTTTACTGTCCTAAGTGACTTTCACATATGAAACCCAATAATCAGGTGAATAAAACAGCTCAGCATAGATAAGAAAGTTTCCACTTCTATTCCATCTTTCATAAAGTAAAGGGTCTCACGTATTCTTGCTTTATTGTCTCTAACAGGATGTTATGGAGTGCAAACCTCCATGAGGTATCCCATGTGTGTCCAGATGTGACGTACATTTCAAGAGTCCATTCTGAAGTAAGAAGCCAAGTCGGAGACATAAACTGTCCAGCTAGTTAGCGATTATTATTATTATTATTATTATTATTATTATTATTATTATTATTATTATTATTGTTGTTGTTATTTTATTATCTTTCTATGAGCAACCAACATGTCATTTATAGGTCATAATTTTTGTTTTTTTGTTTTTTATTCCTGCTGAGGCAGATAAATATAAATAATAAAGGACTACTCTGTCTGACTGTTTCCTACAAAATCTGGGTCAAGAGCCGACATCATGTGAATAGGTTTGTTGTTAATAAGTAGCTTTAGGATATTCTTGGAAGTCATACCTTCTTCTGAGATCACTACGAACTCTGTGTACCCAGTGATGACATTTTTATCATGTCTGGCTTTATTGAAATCAGCTTATGCATATTTGCGAACTCCCAAGTCTTTGTCAGACTTTTGGATGTTTCTGATTCTCACACCTATATTATTCAGCTTACTTTCACTATCTGAAATGGATTCTGGTTTCATCAACATCCCCACCAGATGTTTAACAGACTCCACAATTTTACTGGGAATAGTGTGAATCATGGGCTTCACCAACTGAAATGACTTGATATAAATCAGGAATATTCTTAGTAAACCTGGAACCATGTTCAACATGACCACAGTTCCTGTTCTGTTCAGAAACAATGTCCTTTCTGTCGGTGCTTGTTGTAGTCTATTGCTGTTGTTCTGCATCAGTAAGATTGCTGCCTGGGCTTCATCTGACACCTTGTTTCCCCACAGAATGTGCCTCTGAAATTCAGATCACGCAATAGTTATACTACTTATATATAAACTCTATGTTTATTCAATTAATGTTCAAGTCGGGTAAATGGTAACCTGCAAATGCTATTCAATCAGAGGAGTATATATTATGTAATTACCATTTATAATAACTAACATACATAATAATATCAATTGACAGCATTATATAACTTCATTTAGTTATTAAAAAAGTGCAAACCCAAATATTTCTATCTTGGGGACTCAGTTACTTAATATTAACCAATCATTTAAAACCAGGCTTTCAGTTATAAAGGACTTGTTTGTTTTTATTTTTTTTGTAAATAAAATGTAATCAAAAGTCTGACTGCTTTTCTTATCTTTAAAATGTCAACTGCAATATTAAAATAAAACTATTTATTATTACTGAAAATAGTTTATTTACTTATTCGTTTTCTAAGCTGCTTCTTTCTAATTAGGGTCCCAGGCTGCTAGCACCCACCATAGTCGAATCTGAGCGAAGGTGGGGTCGCTCTTTAGTCCACTGCTGGGCCAACACACACAATGTGTTACACGTACTCTTATACCTAGGGGTGATTGAAACTGCAACTTTACTGCATATTTTTGAATTGTTGGTGGAAACCGGCATACCAGGACTATACAGTGGGAGAACATGTAAACTCCACAAAGAAATGCCCTCAGCCTGGGAATCAAACTTTGGACCTTCTTTCTGTGAGGCAAGCCATTGCCACCACTGTGCCGCCTTGAAACAAGTTTAATTTTTATTTTTTTAATAATTCATTAATGACTTTACATGAAATTATGAGGAATTTATATCACATAAAAAACACAAAAATAGTTGAGATTAAACTTCAGAAGCACATACATTTAATTGTAATTTGTTTTCTTTTCCTCTGACAGCAAGTTTACTGAGGGTAGTAAACTGTACGATGATCCAGCAACTCTATCATCCTGGAGCAAACATCCTGCAGCTACAGAAATCTATTTGATGTAGGTGGAATGAGTTGCTTTGATGTGGCAATATTTATTATATATCAGTGCTTGCAATTCATGAAAATTATGTACCACTTAGAGTGACTCTTCTTTGTCATAATATATGTGCAAACACAATGACTACAAACTTTTGTCAACATTACTCAATCATGATTTTATGGCATTGTTGATCATACTGTTGTGTTACACTGTTGCCACATACATCTAACATGTTTGGGTTTTTTTAATCCAAGTACTTAGGCTCAACAATCCAGAGCAATGGAGAGTGTGGAAAAGAGGTGAAGAAGCGTGTGCAGGCAGGCTGGAATGGATGGAGAAAAGTGTCCGGTGTGATGTGCGATAGGAGAGTGTCAGCAAGAATGAAGGGAAAAGTGTACAAGACGGTGGTGAGGCCAGCGATGTTGTATGGCTTAGAAACAGTGGCGCTGAGGAAAAGGCAAGAGGCAGAGCTGGAGGTAGCGGAGATGAAAATGTTGAGGTTCTCCCTGGGAGTAACGAGGATGGATAGGATCAGAAATGAGTATATCAGAGGGACAGCCCACGTAAGATGTTTTGGAGACAAAGTCAGAGAGGCTAGATTGAGATGGTTTGGACATGTACAGAGGAGGGATAGTGAGTATATTGGCAGTAGGATGCTGAGGTTGGAACTACCAGGCAGAAGGCCTCGAGGAAGACCGAAGAAGAGATTTATGGATGTGGTGAAGGAAGACATGAAGGTCGTTGGAGTCAGAAAAGAAGATGCGGAGGACAGGGTGAGGTGGAGGCGGATGATTTGCTGTGGCGACCCCTGAAGGGAGCAGCCGAAAGTAAAAGAAGAAGAAGAAGAAGTGTCTCAACACAATTGGTTGTCCGTCATCATCATAAATTGCATTAGAATGTTAGTAATTTTGTCATTGTTATTAGTTGCCTCATCTAGATTCAGAGACACCATTTTTACTCTGACCTTTTACTTCACTTAATCTCTGAAAGTTTTTGCAACGCCATGAATGTTAATGTACATCGCACTGAACCGTAAAAGTAATGTTTTGTCTTATGTAGGCTTATTTTCATTAAATCTTTTTGGTAACCTTACCAAGTCATCAGCATACTGAATGGAAGCAGTGCTCACTCATAAATGCAGCAGTTGCAGCTCCCTGCTTGGCTACCCCGTGTTGCAATGAATCTGTCCCTGTTTTTGCATTCGGGAAACCGGGAAGAACCAAGCAAGGAAACATTCATTTGCATATATAAAACAAGGCACATAAATCAATAATCTGTTAAATATTGGTGTGAGACAGTCATTGTTCATGGTGTTTAGAAAAATTGTATTGGTATGTCAATATAGTTCTTGTTACGAGCATGTACATTTAGGTGTAATATAAAAGGTGGTCATTAAGTCTAAATTGGGGGTCCTGCGTATCTTTGCTAAAATACTTATATAATATGTTTTCTGTATCTACTCACTGGTACTGGTACACAGTGGTGAGTCAGGGCTATTGATAGGTTCACACATAGATGCCCTACGTTTAAGGACACTTGTACTTTAAGGTAGTAGTGGTGTGAGACCTGGGTGTACGTGTACTGGTGGTATTGTACAATGGTTTGGGGTGTTACAAAATCACAGAGGAGTGCTGCATCCTATAGAAAATGGTGGAAAGGACTGGAGTTGTGCAATCCAACGGAGGGGAGGAGAAAAACACACATGTTGGGGCTTGTCTGGGCTTGCCTGGGCTTGTTCAGGCTTGTACCAGAGAGAAAACAACTTGTTGGGGAATCTATATTAAGGATCTGTGGCCAATTGGCTAGAGTCTCCTCCAGTCTCTTACAGTCTCCTTCGGGCTCCTCCGAGCTCCTCCAGTCTCCTCGTGGCTCTTCGAGTGGATCATGGATCAACTCATCTCAGGTGAACCATGGAACACGCTTCACCTAAGTTTTGTTGCTCGGGACTTCATCGACACAGTCCATAATCCACATCCACGCACAGCCCACACGAGGATGGTCATCAGTTGTTTTGTCCAACACGCAGGATGGCAAGGCTTTCCCCGCCAGCACATGCGCCATCACTAAAGTTACCCTGTTGCAGGCGCTTGGTGACTATGGGACTCTTGGGTGACTTGTATATGGTTTAGGTCTAAGCTGTAAATAATATGAATTTTGTCTTATTTAGCTCATATTAGTAAAGTGTATATAGTTTATGTTGTGGTCTGTCGTGCTTTGCTGGTTTCATGGGGCATTTTCAATCCTATAAATTTTCCTATCCGTAACAAGTGGGGGCTCGTCTGATAGAATCCATTAGCAATTACGTAACAGTTCTCACAATGTGCTATAGACCCGAATTTCCATTGCTGGTTAATATAACAGTTAAATACCATGTCTCGACATTAATGAATCACTAGTTATCAGATTTTCCCCTGCTAAGAGATAGCAAGTTTTAACAATGTCATTCTGTGACATTCATGATGACATTTGTGTTGTATTGTTTAAATTGAATATGTCTTAATATGGGAAAATTCTGTGTATATCATATAACAGTGCTTGCAAATAGTAGATCACTGTGGCTTTAATCAGCAATGGGAATGTGGGTCTATAATACACCGTGAGATCTAATATGGATTTCGTGAAAGAACTTGCTTACAAATTCGTCTTACAAAAATGTAAACCTATGGCCATGAACTTTGGTTAGTGACTGAAAGAAAGATCAAGAATACAAGAGACTGAAACGAGCTTCCTTCGCAGGACGGCAGGGCTCTCCTCAGAGAAAGGGTGCAAAGCTGGTTCATTCAGGAGGAGCATGGAGTAGAGCCTCTGCTCCTCCATTTTGGATTGCTCAGACATAATTTTTAGAATGCCTTCTGAACACACCCCTCTGGTGTGGTGCTCTGGGCATGTCCTACCAGAAAGGGATCCTGGGGTTGACCCAGAACACATTGGAGGGGCTTTTGGCTGGCCTGGAAACTCCTCGATGTCCCCCAGAAAAGCCGGAGGAAGTGAGTGGGTATGTAGACATCTGGACCTCACTGCTTAGGCTGCTGCCCCTGTGCCCTGATCCCAGAACGAGTGGAAGAGGATGAAGATAAAGAGGAAGATTAATGCGGGCCATCACACTGTATCAAGTATTAAGTCACACAGGCCAGTTTTCAGCTAAAGCCAATACATTACAATGTAGATACTGACAGTAAACACTTTAAAAGAGAAATTTCTGTATACCTGTACTTGAAGGTTGGTTATTGGGAGTAAACCTTGTGGCTTTATTGATGATAGCGCTTGAGCATTTGAGAAAATGATGTTGTCATTTTGCCCCGCTTTATTGCACGTGTAGGTTCAGTTCATCATTTTCTGTAACCGCTTCATCCTAATTAGGGTCGCGGGGAGGCTGGTGCCCATCCCAGCCAACTCAGGTCGAGGGCAGAGTACACCCTGGACAGCTCGCCAGGCCATCGCAGGGCGGAAACACGCTGACGGCTTTGCAGCCTACTCTTGTCGAAAGTCAGCAATGGTTCTTTTACATGCCTCACACCATAGACAGTGAGAGACATGGCCGGCCTTAGATAACCCAGTTAGCTGCACTGGGGATGCACGTGTAGGTCATTTTGCAAAAATGGACCAAATGCAGTTTGAGCAAAATGCAATGTGTATTTGCACAATTTGAGGAGTGGTTTGGAAAGCATATATGAAGGTTAAAAAATATTCACCATTGTTAGTTTAGTACATGTCATAATGCCACGTCTGTCACATGAACAACGTCTCCAGACAATGGACATGGTGGAGGCTGAGTTCAGCTACAGTGAGGTAGGGAGTCATATGGGTGGACACAACCCACCATAAGAAGCATGATTTAGCACCACAACATGATAGGGTCAGTTGACGACAGGCCACACCCAGGGAGAGAAAAAAGGAAGACACCCAAACAGGATTGTTATATTCAGTTGCAGTGATAGCGTGGTTTCAGCACGCTGTATAAACACAAACTGAGACAAAACCTGATACTGACTTTTGTAACTTTCATTTTGGCAGGTGCCATTTTGTTTTGATGTTTTGTTTTGTTGCACAATTTATTCTTGACACTTTTGTTTGTTGTTTGTTGAAAACAACATGCTAAAAATTCCAAAAACAAAAATCCAGGTTTAGGCAACAGAATGAAAATTGTCGTCTCAAAGTTTTTAATAACTGTCAGTACAGTTTAAAAAGCATCATTTTAGTATTTTTATGCAAATCTACATATTAAATGTCATTTTCGCCCAAAATTTGATCTTTATTTGAAACTGGTCAATGATTACTAAACTTAAATATTTGGTTTGTTTCGACAATCTTTATGGTTTTTACATGGTTTATTAGCGTGACATTCCAGCCTTTTTCACACAGGACCTGTACTAGATCATCTTTAAACAATACAATATGCAACTCCCGGAACATTCAGCTTTCTTAGCTAGAGTCCATATTTCTCTACATTTTTGTCCAACTCAATGAGCCATTTCCACCCGCATTTATTTAGTCTTTTTTACTTCTTTTGTACCATTCTGATAAAAGCATAATTTTCACAGTATTGTGATCCATGACTAAAAACTATAGTCTTTGTAAGTCAAAGCCAAACTTGTTTAAAAAGCTGCAATTTCATTGGACAGCATTATAGTGAGCTAAACAAAATTATCACTTAAACATGCAGCAAAAAGAAACCTGGTAAATCTTGATAAAGGTGGTCCGTGCTTGCTTATTTTTGCCAGACATGTGCAATCTGATCGGATAACAAATGGTACTTTCCCTGAGAAAAATATTTCTTGTACAACAAAAATTGCACATGCAGATTCCACGTTCTCTGTAGTACAACAGAATTGTTCCTGAACATGTATACACACATTCTCCACCTACAGTAGATATTGAATTTGACCTTTTGCTAAAATTAGATGAAAAGAATCAACCTTGTGTCGAGACACTATACTGATGTCAGACCTTGAGAAGGCCTGTGGGAGTGTGAATGGCTTTGAATAGTGAATGGTGCGTGTGTGTGTGTGTGTGTGTGTGTGTGTGTGTGTGTGTGTGTGTGTGTGTGTGTGCGTGCGTGTGCGTGCGTGTGTGTGTGTGTGTGTGTGTGTGTTTGCCCTGCACTGGTCTGTGAATTGTTCAGGGTGTACCCCACCATCACCCAGTGTCAGATGAGATAGGCTCCAGCGTCCCCAGTATCCCTAAGAAGATTGATCCTTTGACAGATGAGTGGGTGTGTGAGTGTGTGAGTGATTCTGTGATAAAAATTGATCTGAATCATAAAAAATCTACCATCTAACTTATGTGGACACAACACGCACGAAACTCTCTCCCACTGAAAGTGTCTGAAAAATTGCACAGAAACACTGCTGGCATAAATTAGCCTGAATGATCAATGACATTTTTTTAATTAAATAAAAAAATTACACCATGAGCATTCGGGTAGGACAGCAGAGGTACAAAGCACAGTCCTGTTAGAGGCATGGTACCTGACTGAAGCATAAGTGACATGTCCGCTTTCAGTGTGGCGGTATTTTCATGTTTTTTTTTTTAAGTAGCCCTTTTACCTAGTATTCCCTAGTTATCGATGGATAGCCTGTTTCATGTAATTTTCTTATCGACGAAAAAGACTTTCGTTCAGTGACACTTTCCATTTAGACCAGATCATTTGTCCTGCAAGGACAATTTTCTAGTGGCCTCGATTTCTACCAGCAGGCCTATCACCAGGGGAACAGCTCCTCCACTCTGACTTCAAAGCAAAGATGCGTCAATTCACAGCTAATTTGTTAGGGAGGATGCCGGGTGCATTTGCATACCTGTGGTGTTTATAGCAGGTGCGTAGGGGGAGAAATCTAATAAAGGAAACTTCCACCTCATTTCTCTTTTCAGTTGCATGATGAGTCTTTAACTTTTTTGTTGTGTTTTGTTGGATGTGAATCAGAATAACACTTCAATTCCCGACACAGTGAAGCTAAATAAAATAAACAAAGTGGCCACTTTGTGTTTGTTTATTTAAAATATTGGATGGTTCTGTGTAGTATCTCAAAATTTGTAATTTTACAAAAACGCTTATTCAAATTTGCATATAAATGATAGTTCCTAATTAATATAGCATGTAAATTCACATGCGTTTCAACTTCACTTTTTGGCGCATGTAAGCACACGTGTATTTTACCAGCTGCAGAACACTCTCGATCAGGTAATTACTCAGGTTGAGGGTAATTACATTTGTATGGGCTTGCTGTTTTTCCAATAAGATATTTTGGTTATTACAGGACATGCATAATTACTCTAGTCATGAGGGTACAGTATTTGCAAACCGCCCTGGAAATGTCAGCTTAGCTAGTTGTACAGTTTATGAAACGCAATAACACAATCATAAGATCTAAACCAACATTCAAATAAACACAGGGACTTATTCAGCTCCTGTATCACTGGAGCCTGCTGTGTAAACTACAGAATTCCATAACAGCTGTTTATCTGCATTAGAAGAAAATCAATGTACATCAATTATTCATTATATAAGTGTTGTCAGATTAATGAAAAAGATATGTTTATCATTTTGAATGGGTTAAAATCCCTTAATACACACACACTGTACAAATATTGTAACAGATGGCAGCACCTGGAGTTGCTTGTATTAATCTCTGGGGACTTTATTCATGTGAATTTGGGCAAACCTATATCTGTTTTTACACAGTACGTGGGGTGTTACACCAGAGGGAATAAGATAATCGACTTACCGTTTGCGAATGTTAAGGGTCCATACAGCGCCTTTCCACTGTCAGCGCTGTAGAAAGCTGATCATAGCTTCATTCTGCTGCAGCCTCATTACAAAGGGTGAAGAGGCTTCCCACAACAATACGATCATTCAGGAAGTGGTCTCCCGAGGTGGAGCAGGCTCTAAGAGACTGCCCTGGATTGACAGGCTGGGGTGTAATGCAAAGTGAGGACATTGGGGAGTTGACTGACTACACCATAGATTACATTAACTTCTGTATGGACATTGCTATTCTGGTAAGAACTGTTTAGGGCTTTGCCAACAACAATCCCTGGATCGCGAACGATATCTAGGGTCTCCTGAACCAGAGAAAGAAGGCCTTCAAAGATGGTGATTAAAAGGAGCTCAAGTAGGTACAGAAGGCACACAAGATCCAACTCAGGGAGGCAAAGGAGCAGGACAGGAGTAAATTGGAGAATAAGCTGAAAACTAACAGGATGAAGGAGGTGTGGGATGGAATGAAAACCATCACAGGCTGCAGCTTGAAGCGAGTGCAACCATCGAGGAGGGGGATTTAATGAAGGCCAACCAGTTAAAAGACTTATTCAACAGGTTCGACTGCACACCTCAGGACCCTGCACTCCCCACGCTCCATTCTATCAGCTTGTTTCCCCCACTAACAGATACTGTGACAAAAGACAACAACCCACAATCACAGTAGCCCAAGTGAGCCGACAACTAAGAAGGTTCCAACCCTGTAAAGCAGGAGGCCCAGATGGAGTATCTCCAAGGCTGTTTAAGGCATGTTCACAGGAGTTAGGAAACCCTCTCTAACACATCTCGAGCTTGAGTTTGTTATGTGGATGGGTCCCTTAGCTGCGAATTTCCCTCTGGAATTAACAAAGTATTCATCGATTTACCTAAAAAGTCATGTATCATCCCAGTCCCAAAGAGACCATGTCCTGGGGACCAGGACAACTGGTCTAAAATTGTTCAGATGTCTCACACATGAAGAAGACCATAGAGTGGCTACTACTTCACCACTTATGGCCACAGGTCCGCCATACTTTCGACCCCCTCCAGTTTGCATGCCAGGAGAAAGTGGGAGTGGAAGATACAATCATCTAGCTGCTTCACCAATCCTCTCACCAGGATGGGGGCAGCGGTGCGGTAAGAATCACATTCCTGTACTTCTCCAGCTCCTTCAACACTATCCAGCCTCTGCTTTTCAGGGGCAATAGACACAGGTGGAAGTAGGCTCACACCTACTGGATTGGATCACTGATTACTTGACAGACAGACCTCAGTATGTGCGACTGGGGGACTACATGTACTCTGGAGTGCTCTGCCCAGTGCTGTTCATGCTGTAAAACTGAGACCTCCAGTACAACTCGGAGCACTGCCATGTGCAGAAGTTTGCAGACAACACTGCTATTGTTCAAGAGTGAACTGGAAGTGGAGTGCAGGAAGGTGATAAAGGATTTTTTCTCATGGTGTGAATCCAATCACCTGCACCTAAAAACCCCCCAAAACAAAGGAAATAGTGGTGGACTTCAGAAGATCCAGACTAGACCCGGAGTCAGTGAAAATCAGAGGGGAACAGGTAGAGATTGTACAGATGTACAAATACCTGGGCCTGAATTGCCAACACTGAAGCTCTGTACAAGAAAGGACAGGGCTGTTTGTACTTCCTCAGAAGACTAGTGTCCTTCAACATCTGCAAAAAACTGCAGCAGATGTTCTACCAGTCTGTGGTGGCAAGCACCCTCCTTGATGCAATGGTCTGCTGGGGGAAGCATGAAAAAATAAAAAATAAGGAAATTAAGGAAGAGAAGGGGGGAAAGTTAAGGAAAATGCTGTAAAACAAGGCCAATTATTTAAAAAATACCCCAAACAAACAAAAACAAAAAAAAAATTACCCCACCCCACACACACACACACACACATTCACACAAAACTACTTACATTTTTATGTGAGGTGCACATCTGAGTGTGTGCACGCACATCTGTGTATGTGCGCATGCACGTCTGTATGTGTGTGTATTTATATTTTATCTACTTATTATAAGCATTTATAGCGTTGAGTAAGTATTTATTGATATTATACACACATATACATGTACGTATACTTCAGTCAGGGGATTGATCCTACTTCATGGAAATCGGCAGTCGCAGGGGTCTCGGTCCCAATTAACGAAAGTCGGGGATCCCTGTGTGTGTGTGTGTGTGTGTGTGTGTGTGTGTGTGTGTGTGTGTGTGTGTGTGTGTGTGTGTGTGTGTGTGTGTGTGTGTGTGTTTGTGTGTGTTACATACTGTATATGTCTAAGTATTACTTTATGTACCTTAATTTAAGTTTGTGGGGGTTTTTATAGTGTGTGCTGTTTTACTGAAATGCTGCTGAATGCGAATGCGAATTTCACTCTGGGATTAATAAAGTCTATCTATTTATTTATCTATAGGCAAGATAGGAGTAAAAGCATCAAGCATACATTGACACTAAACTATCAAACATTAAATTAGGTTTGGCATAAACAGAAATGACTACAATAGTTAATGGTGACAATGTGAAGGTTGTAGGTGAAAGGGATACTGGGAAGTGTAGTGAGTTTCGAGAATTCTGTAGAAATTTGGACCATTATGATGTGACAAATATATAATATCCTTTAAGCTTCTCGATCAGTAATTTCTGTACATGTGCTATTTAAAATGTATTTTTAAAATGTATTTCTTGTAATACTAATTTCAAAGCTTCACTAATTTATAGTTATGATTTCGAAGCAATATGTGGGGCAGTGGTGGTCTAGTGGTATAGGGCGCTGGATCGCTGATACAAAGGTTGGGGGTTCGAGTCCCACTGTCCACAAGGTTGTCACTGTCCCCCCCAGTGCAGCTAACTGGGTTATCAAAGGCGGACCATGTCTCTCACTGTCTATGGTGAGAGGCATGTAAAAGAACCATTGCTGACTTTCGTAAAGAGTAGCTGCAAAGTCGTCAGCGTGTTTCTGTCCCTTGCTAAAAAGGGTTGTGACAGGAAGGACATCCGACGTAAAAACCTCTGCCAAATCAAACGTGCGAATCAGATGATTCGCTGTGGCGACTCCCGAGTAAAAGGGAAAAAGCCAAAAGGAAGACGACGACGTTATAGAAGCAATATATAGACCATGGATATAACCAAAGGAAAATAATGAGATAATGGGGAGATAATGCTTTTCAAACAAATACAAACCTAGATTTCAATAAGATTCTTCATTTTTCAACAGAACCTCGCAGGACAAAGGAAAAATTGTTTGTGCCACAGTGCAAACAAAAACAAAACTGAGTTTGCAAGATTTAAAAAATAACAGAAGTTGGCTCCGCACATGTATCCAGTTGAGACCAAAATTGTTCAAGACAAAATACATGCTGTGTTAAAAATTCTTGTAACTGTGTTTTGTTTTTTTTTTACTCAATATCTGAACTAATCGTAATTAGGGCCACAGGAAGGCTGGTGCCCATCTCAGCTGACTCTGGTACACCCTGGACAGTTCACCAGGCCATTTCAGGGCAGAAACATGCTGACAGCTATGCAGACTACTCTTGATGAAAGTCAGCAATTGTTCTTTTACAGTCTCTCACCATAGACAGTGAGAGACATGGCTGACCTTTGATAACCCAGTTAGCTGCACTGGGGGGGGGGGGGAGGGGGGGGGGGGACAGTGACAACCCATTGAGTGTGGCACTTGAACCCCCAACCCAAGTGATTTAGCGCCTTACCCCCAGGCCACCACTGCCCTGTTTTGTTTTGGGGTTTCTTTTGTGTTTTTGGTGGATTTTTTGTTTGTTTGTCTCACACATCGCGTGAAGGACATAGTGGTTTATGGTATTCAACTAATGGACATATGAAAAACAAAGACTACACCCCTCAAGTTGTAATTCTGTCTCTAAAACACAACACGGTCTCCTTAATCCATACTTCCGGGCTTGTATCGGGTATCTTTCTTGGGGTAATGAGTATTATGATTCAATCAAAATCTTTTGTCATATCTGATTGACAGAAAGCCATCAAATAATTCCTGTTGTGCTTCTGTGATGTGAAGTAATGCATCATTTCAACAGATAGGTTGAATGATTACTGCACAATTACTACATGCAAAATAATGGCATGAAAAGAACCATTGCTGTCATCCGTAAAGAGTAAGGCATTGGATTGCTGTCATTGTGCTTGAAGGCCAAGTGGCTTTTGTTTATTGGGCCGCTTCAGTTGGTGGATCAGTTTATCAAGTATCACGGTTATTTTGTTGAGCTTTCTTTGCTGCGTCCCTTTGTTTTCTTTTCTTACTGTTTAATAAACTTTGGCCTTTGCATATTCATCCAGCCACCAACCCTACAACCTTTCATTGATATTTACAGAGAGTTAACACATCCATAGAAATCGGGAAGGAGGCGCGGGGGGGGGGGGGGTCTTCATTAATCAAGGCCTTACAATCAGATACTTTCCTCGATGTGTAACGGATCACACCGGACCGTCTCTGGGAAGACTTGGAACGTTGGCTTTTCCTTTGGACATTTTTTTGGTTTGTTTATTTGCTTGCTTGTATGTTTTGTTTTATTTACATACTGCACTACAATTTCAGTGCTCACAAAGCAGATCATAGCTGTGCTTTATTTAAATTTGGGATGATCGCATATTCAATCAGGGAAACTTGGTAGACCTTTAAATCAATGAGGCATTGTGTTAGGGTTCCTCTGTGCAGTGTCTGTGTGTGAATCCATCAAGTAAGCGCATGTGTTATTGATTACTCTCTGGTGTGTGTTCTCCGAATCATTAACTTATACATTGACATAATTTACAAGTCATTCTAGCAGAACAGGCGAGTAAAATGGAAACTGTGAGTGCTCAGTTAACAAATAGACATCAGATGAAAACCACACTGGAAGCAACAACAAGGTTATTTAAAGAGAACAGAGCCCAGCTTTAATGTGTTCCCATGTTACGTTTCTCTCGCCATGTCTACCTCTCCCGCAAAGTGCTCATCTTCTGCTCATTTTAATAACATGGTACTTCAGCGTTTCAGCTAAAGACTAAAGATGTTGACAAGTTAATTTGCTTCTAATAATTCTCTGAAATAGTTCTGCTGGCTTACAGCTTTAAAAATCCCTGGAAATCTGTTCATGCATGTAACACGTACGGTTAATATTTAAACTGCAAAAATGTCATTTTAGCAGGTCAGAATATCTTGAATATGGTCGAACTGATCCAAGATTTCTCGTTAAAAGGTTACAAGATGCTCATGAAACTTTTTTTTTTTAATGGAACAGATTTATGTTACGATTTCTTGTCAAGTTAAATGATCCTGTTTCATGAAAAAATAATCTCACTAGCATTATGTGATTTTCTCCTTAGGTGTAGTGTTTATTTTTGAACGTTCATGTTTTTTAGGACCTTCTTGCTCTGAGGTGTATTTGCTAACCACTACCGTGTTGTCATGCTCACAATTTTGCAATTTAATTTGAACAACAAAGCATGGTAATACCGTTTTTGGTGGCGATTCTCAGACACAGAGTGATTCGGTGTGGAGTTTGGACGCTATCCCCATATTTGCATGGGTTTCCTCTGGGTAACTGGTTTCTTCCTACAGTCCAAAAACATGCACAATAGGCTAACTGGTGGTTCCAAATTGATGAAAAATGATGATGATTTTTCCAAATTGATGAGCATCAAATGAAAATGGAGGAGGAAAAAAGATCAATCACAAGAAACAGAGCTCTCAGGTCAAAAATGCAACAAAAACTGTTCATTGTTGGAAAAATGAATTAATCAGTGGATGTCATCTGATTACTGGGTGAGATTTCCTTTTGGCTTTTTCCCTTTTTCAGGGGTCGCCACAGCGAATGATTCACACGTTTGATTTGGCGTAGGTTTTTACGTCGGATGCCCTTCTTGACACAACCCTTTAGCAAGGGACAGAAACACACTGATGCCTTTGCAGCTACTCTTTACGAAAATCAGCAACAGTTCTTTTATATGAACCTCTCACCATAGACAGTGAGAGACATTCACCGCCTTTGATAACCCAGTTAGCTGCACTGGGGGGACAGTGACAACTTTGTGGGGACTCAAACCCCCAACCTTAGGATGAGCAATCCAGCGCCCTATACCACTAGACCACCACTGCCCCCTCCTCTAATTACTGAGTACCGTTTGAAACCTCATTACAGGCATCCCTTGCTACTTCGTGCTTCAATTCAGTTTAGTTTTTTTAATATTCATTGAATTAATTAATTAGTGTATTTATTTATAATTTATTTACATCTTATGCATTTTTAATGTTTAATTGTTATTATAAGCATTTATAGCATTGAATATGTATTTATTTATATTATATACACATATACATATACATACGGGGCAGTGGTGGTCTAGTTGTATAGGGCGCTGTATCGCTGATCATAAGGTTGGGGGTTTGAGTCCCACTCTCCACAGGGTTGTCACTCCACTCCACCCCCCCCCCCCTCCACTGCAGCTAGCTGGGTTATCAAAGGCAGGCCATGTGTCTCACTGTCTATGGTTAGAGGCATGTAAAAGAACCATTGCTGACTTTCGTAAAGAGTAGCTGCAAAGCCGTCGGCGTGTTTCTGTCCCTTGCTAAAGGATTGTGTCAGGAAGGGCATCCGACGTAAAAACCCATGGCCATGGCCAATCAAACATGCAAATCATTCGCTGTGGTGACCCCTGATAAAGGTAAAAAGCAAAAAGGAATTCTCTCATATACACATATACATGTACGTATATGTTAGTCGGGGGGGCTGGCAGGGGTTGGGGGTTGATCCTACTTCGCGGATTTCAATGGCCGCGTCGGGATCTTGGTCTGAATTAATCGCGAAAAGTGAGGGATCCCTGTATATGCAACTTAAATATAACAAAATGTTTTTCAAGAAATTAAATGTGAACCAATAAGTTATTCATTCATGCATTTTCTGAACTGCTTAATCCTAATTAGGGTTGTGTGGAGGGTGGGCAAGGGCAGAGTACACCCTGGACAGCTCACCAGGCTATCGTAGGGCAGAAACATGCCGACTGCCATGCAGCTACTCTTGATGAAAGTCGGCAATGGTTCTTTTACATGCCTCTCATTATAGACTGTGACAGACATGGCCAGTCTTTGATAAACCAGTTAGCTTCACTGGGGGGAAACAATGCCAACCTATTCAGAGTGGGGCTTAAACACCCAGCCTTGGAATCTGTGATCCAGCACCTTACCACCATGCCACCACTGCCCCAATAAGTTATTTTAAAATAATACATGAGTTTAATAATCATGTTTGAAGGAGCACTATGTAGGATTTAGGGTGTTTTATTACAAATTATACATTTGGAGTCCACTTGCAAAACCTGCAAAAGTCAAGTTTTATCAAATAAAAAAAAATTTAAAAATCCCACAAATTTGTCAGGAACCGGCACATGTTCTACTGATAGCTCCCCTTTCAAAACCTACTCATTCATGTTACCACAAACGACCATTCTCCCTCCTTTCCTCTTCACCCTTTATACAACTGACTTCAGCTACTGCACAGAGACCTGCCATTTTCAGAATTTTTCTGATGACTCTGCTGTAGTCAAATATAATAGTGGGGGTGAGGAAATGGAGTATCAGCTGCGGTGGATTTCTTTGTCACATGGACGTCTCTATTTTTTGAGGAGGTTAAGGTCATTTAATATCAGTCAGACACTGCTCAGGATGTTCTATGAGTCTGTTGTGGCCAGCGCTATCCTCTATGCTGTTGCATGCTAGGGCAGCAGACTGAGGGTCACAGATGCTATCAGATTGAACAAACTGAGCTGCAAGGCAGGTAACATTGCGGGGCTTGAACTGGACTCTGGTGATAGTGTTGAAGAGGCGAATGCTGTCCAAAATAAAGACAATAGTGAACAATAGCTCCTACCCACTTCACAACCTGCTGATCAGTTATCAAGCAGTGTGAAGAGCACATTCAGTAAGACTAATACCACCTGAATGCTCTACTGAATGGCATAGGAAATCATTTCTACCTGTAGCCATTAAACTGTACAATTCCTCATTATAACAACAACATCCACTGTAATGCATTTACATTTTGTATCTGTTTTAATTGCCCTCATTAATAGTTAAGATGTATTTTAGCTTCTAATGAATACTGTGCTTTTTTGTAAATAATATAAAACCGCAATGAAAAAAGAGGAAAATCCAACCTTTAATTCAAGTACACTTATTTAGTGGGGAAGAAATCCCACATCAAATCATGTGTGCCACACTTATTAAAATTCCTGATGTTAATACAGTTGGCTCTCCACTTACAAAATTAATCCATGCCAGAGCCTTTTGCGTAGCCTGGAATTTTCATAAGTTGAGGCGCATTTTACATGTAAAACGTGTGATTCATTTCAAGGCTCCCAAACTTACCCCATGAACCCTTAAAAATGATAAAAGTACACGAATTTTGTATGAAATTTGTGTTAAAAGTAAAAGAAAATTATTTATTAAACCATTCAAACATTTTATTAACATATTAAACCATTTTATTAAAATATTTATGAATTAAACCATTATTAAACATTTTTATTAACGCACATACACACACACACAACACTGTCTCTCTCTCTATTTCTCTCTATCTCTCTCTCTCTCTCTCTGTCTCTCTTTGTCTCTCACACACACAGACACACACACACACACAGACACAAAACACTGTCTCTCTCTCTCTCTCTCTCTCTCTCTCTCTCTCTCTCTCTTTGAGTCCGCGCTCTGCTGAATGCGGGCTCCACCCACACGCAGCACGCAGCCGAAGCAGCCTTTGAGACGGGGTGTTGTATTTAAAGTGGAATTACCTGTTTGAAAGATCTGAGGTCCAGATTCAATATTAACTTGCTTCCTTACGAAATCGGAGGTCTTGTGGCGTTGCCCACTTCCGTGCACAAAAAGGCTTCATGGCCAAATTTGGAGCTTTTGAGGTGGGGCGCGGCTCATCCGGACCTCCCGGACCTCCTCAAATAAGCTGCAATGAGTACAGTACTCTCAAAACTCTCAAAACTCATGAAACTCACGAACCAACAGTACATTTCTCCTTTTCGCGTGTGACAAACAAGCTTATGGGTACAGTACTATGGAGATTCAGCTCCCTCCTGGCCAAATGGGAGGCCAATGGGAGGCCAGCGGGGCGGGATGTTGGGAGACAGCCAGTGAGAGAGCAACTCGCGCATTGTTTGAATTTTTGAATGGTGCGTTAGGCACTTTTCGTAAGTAGAGGTTGTTCCGTATACAGAGGGTGAAAATTTAGGAAAATGTTTTTTGTAACCTAGATTTTTTCATATTCAGAGGTTTTCGTAAGAAGAGGGCCGACTGTACTTTGTATAAGTCCCTTTTGCCAAAAAAACAGCCCATAAGCTTCTTCTATATTTTTACAAGGTGACATAATACAGAAAAGGGGATCTCTGACCATTCATCTTTGCACAATGTCTCTAAATCATCCAGCAACCTGGGTCCTCTCCTCTTCAGCTCAGTTAATAGGTTTTCAGTAGGGTTGAGATCTGCGGACTGTGATGGCAATGGGAGGAGCTTGATTCTGTGTCTAGTGAACCATTTCTATGTAGATTTGACCACATATTTAGGGTCATTATCTTGCTCAAAGACCCAGTGTCAAGCCATCTTCAGCTTTTGGGCAGAGACCACCAGATTTTGATTTAAAATATCTTGGTATTTCAAAATGTTCATGATGCCATGCACCCTAACAAGGTTCCTGGGGCCTCCGGAATAGAAACAGGCCCATAGCATCACCTATCCATACTTCACAATGGGCATGAAGTGCTTTTCTGTATACCCATCTTTTGTGTTCCATCAGACCCACTTCGAGTGTTTGTTGCCAAAGAGCTCTATCTTGTTCTCATCTGACCAAAGCACATAGTCCCAGTTGAAGTCTCAAGTACCGCTTAGCAAACTTCAGATGTTTATATTTATGATTGTGAGCGAAAAAAGGTTCATGATTCCTCTGACAGTAGATATGAACAGGTGCAGGCAAGGGGCTATTTTCTTGTAGCCATTGCTTGACTTGTGAAGGTTGTTCTCAGACACATCTGCTTGGTTGAATGGTGTGTTGCTCTGTGTCAAATCATATTTATACCCCAGGGAAACAGGACGTGATGAATTACTAATTAAATGTTCCTAGATACGCTGAACAACTTTGTAAACTACTGTAGAAATGGCAGAAATATTTCAATTACATTTATATCCTACAAATTGTTAGGGGTGCCAATAACTGTGGAACAGGTGCTTTTATGAAAAATAATTATGTCTTAGTCAGGGATGTTTTTTATTTATGTTTTTTTTTTTTTTTGCCTTAAAATTCACTTGAGTTGAAGCTTACATTTCCCTTCAATTTTCAGTGTGAGAGTAGCTTCTGCAATAAAAATTAAAAGTATTGTAAGGTTTTTAACATGTCTTAACCAAGGATGTCAATAATTATGGAGGCCAGTGAATATAGATATTACTAATGTCTAATTTCAGACTTAAATATAGATATCTAAATTGTGTATGTATATTTGCATTTATAAATATTTGTCATTTCCTTAAATTTTATTTATGGAGCCTTTATCTTTATCTCACTCTTACTTGTATGGAGCAACTGTGTACACATTATTTCCTACAGGATCAATAAAGGATTGTGATTCTGATTATAAATTGTAGCTGAAGAAGCAAAACACTGTCAGATAATTTCTATGCCAATAAAAAATCTGATCTGATCTGATATAATCTGATTTTTCTGAAAAACTAAACAACTTTGAGAGTGGACACATATAGTAGCATTCACAAATCATGTTTTTATTAGTTCATCATTCAGTTCATTTTCTGTAACCACTTAATCCTAATTAGGGTCGGGGGGGAGGCTGGCACCCATCCCAGCCGAATCCAGCGAAGGGCAGAGTACACACTGGACAGCTTGCCAGGCCATCGCAGAGCGGAAACATGCTGAGAGCTTTGCAGCCTACTCTTGCAGAAAGTCAGCAATGGTTCTTTTACATGCTTCACACCATAGACAGTGAGAGACATGGCCGGTCTTTGATAGCCCAGTTAGCTGCACTGGAGGGACAGTGACAGCCTGTGGTGAGAGGGGCTTGAACTCCCAACCTTCAGATCAGTGATCCAGCACCTTAATACTAGGCCACCACTGCCCTGTTTTTATTAGTGTGTAATGAAAACCACCGAAGGCAAAGGTGAATGTCGCTATTCAGTTCAGCAACATCCAATAGGCCTGAGGGAAGTCATTTGTTTGGTATATACTACATGGGTCCCTAAGCAAAAAGAGCACACTTCAATGACATTTTTATGATTTATCTAAATGACAAGATGCAGGTGAAATCAGAGTGCTCACTCAAGCAGGTACACCAGAGCTGTGTAACATTGCCTCTTTAAACTATTTTTAGAGTATATACACAAAAACATTAAAATTTGATTTTTATAAATTATTATTACATATTTTAACAATGACAGACATAGCTCACGTATGCTCTGTGTCCCCAAGCCAAGCTCATGGCTGTTTATAGCTTACTGATTCAGAATTTTGGTATATTCAATTTGGAAACATAGGTAAACAGTATATAAAGCATATATTTATATAGAAGATGTAATTGTAAAATAATATACTATTCTCATTTACAACTAGAGATCAGCTATTGAATATTAAACCATGAAGATTCTGTCTGTTTGTCTGTCTTCCTTTCGGCTTTTTCCCTTTTACTCAGGAGTTGCCACAGCGAATCATCTGATTCGCACATTTGATTTGGCAGAGGTTTTTACGTCAGATGCCCTTCCTGTCACAACCTTTTTTAGCAAGGGACAGAAACACGCTGATGACTTTGCAGCTACTCTTTACGAAAGTCAGCAATGGTTCTTTTACATGCCTCTCACCATAGACAGTGACAGACATGGCCCACCTTTGATAACCCAGTTAGCTGCACTGGGGGGAAACCATGAAGATACTATTGTCATTTATTTACTAAAGCAAATAAATCAAGTCCAAATATCTTTATAAGCAATCTGGAAACATCTTTATAAAAACTATGTTATGATACTACCTTATTTAATATTTTTTTAAATATGAAATGTATACAAGATGGTAAATTGTAGATAAAACATGGCAAAAACAGATATGAATCATTTAGGGTGTACCATGCCTCCAGCCAGAGATAGGCTCCAGCCTTCCCGTGAACCTCTCGTAGGATTTATGGGGCTCAGCAGATGAAGGAGTGAAAACCAAGCATCCACCAAAAAATAAAGAATTTTTCACCAAATATTTCACATTCCATAAACACAGATAAATGATGTTTTGTTTAAATTACTTTAATGAGACACCCATATAACGAGTGATGGAAGTAATACATTTATGTGGGAAGTGGTCTTCAGTTGAAATCCTCAGAACGCAATAGATCTGAGGAAATTCTGTTCGAGATGTTGTGATAAATTAGGTTTAGCTCTCACGTTTCTTGGATCATTAGAGCCATGATGAAGCATACATGAGACATGAATGTCCGTGCTCCACCATCTCATAACTTATCTCTGGCAAAAAAAAAAAAACCTACACATAACAGGAGACAGGAGCTTTCGCTGAAGAGGTTTTCAGCATAGCATTGGTGACTATGCTAATTATACAGTACATATGCTAAGACAGGGGTCGGGAACGTTTTGACTAAGAGAGCAAACAAAAAGACATTTTAAAATCTAATCCTCTGAGAGCCATGCATACATACATACATATATACATACATATATACATATGCATACATACATACATATATACATACATATATACACACACGTACATTTTATATATATATATATATATATATATATATATATATATATATATATATATATATATATATAAATAAATATTAATACTGAATACAACTAAATTGAAAAAGAAGACCAACAATTTGAGAGTATAATAAGACACTGAATTTATTTTAAACAACATGGTCATAATGAATTTATTTATTAATAAGAAAAGTACTTCTTACTATTAATGTGACTTTTGCAAGACTCACACACTGCAGTGTTTGTGACAGGAAGCGCTTCCCAAGTTTTGGCAATCAGCTGTGCTTGGCTTTGTGCAACTGAGCCGATCCAAACTGAGGAAATGTTCCTCTTTACTCAAAAACAACATGCACAGTCTGTGGCCGTTATTATAACCCAATAAAATTAGAGTTTCAAGGTATCGGACTCGCCCACACACTGGCGTACAGAAAGGACTGGTTCTCCGCTGCGCGCCACAGTGACGTGGCATCGAAAATAGATGTATAGATTTAAATGCATGAGATTTATTCATCTGTTTTTGATTTACTTTATGGCTTTTTGTATTTTTATTTAAATGACAGTGAAATTATGTATTCATTATTCTGTTAAGAAAGGCCACCAAATTTATCGAAGAGCCAGATACAAACATCAAAAGAACCACATCTAGCTCCCCTCCCCTCCGGCAGTCCAAAGATATATAAACAGCCTGTTCCAAAATGTCCCCAGCTGTGAATGTGAGTGTGAATGGTCATGTGTTTATATATTGGTCTTGCAATGATCTGGTGAGCTGTTCAGCGTGTCCGATCAAATTGACCCTACACACTTCAGGATTAGATTAGATTATATTAGATTAGATTCGACTTTATTGTCATTATACAATCATAAATACAAAGTAACAAATTACAGTTTAGCATCCAGTCAGAAGTGCAGAGAGCAGCAAATGCAATATATACAGAATGTGCAGAATGTACATTTGGAAACACTTATGTACAGATAAGGGCAGTGTAAAAGGTGGGAATAGTACATGTACAGATGGAGGGGCAGTGGTGGTCTAGTGGATAGGGCACAGGATTGCTGATCCTAAGGTTGGGGGTTCGAGTCCCCATAAGGCTGTCACTGTTCCCCCAGTGCAGCTAACTGGGTTATCAAAGGCGGGCCATGTCTCTCACTGTCTATGGTGTGAGGCATGTTAAAGAACCATTGCTGACTTTCATAAAGAGTAGCTGCAAAGCCGTTGGCGTGTTTCTGTCCCTTGCTAAAGGGTTGTGACAGGAAGGGCATCCGACGTAAAAACCTATGTCAAATCAAATGTGTGAATCAGATGATTCACTGTGGTGACTCCTGAGAAAGGGAAAAAGCCGAAAGAAAAGAAGAAGAAGTACATCTACAGATTATGTATGTTAAGTTATGTGGAGACAGAGTTATTTGGCAAAATTGAGTTCTGGTAAAGTCCAGTGATCCCTCACTACTTCATGCTTCAGTTCCTGTATCTTCAGTGTATCGTGGGTTTTTCAAAAATATTCATCGAAAAATAAAAAATAAGGAAATTTATACCCCCATTTCACTGGAGCGCAGAATGCAATGATCATGGCAGAAAGGTGCGGAACGCACTCTATGGAGGAGCTTTGGCATTTTTACACGGAGAATGGGTCAAAGACCTACGGAAAACTGCACCTTCAGAACACTTTTGGAACTATCACGGAATGTGCGGAAAAGACACGGGAAAACAGCGGTACAATAACAGAACACATGCGTAAAAGGGCTCGGGAACAGAGTGCGGACAGCACAGGAAGACCTTCAGATAATTCACAGAACGTTCACAGAAAGCATGGAACACTCGAGGAACGACCATGGCACGACTCCTTTTAAGAAGCAAGACCCACGGAATAATCGCGGAACAGGCGGAATGCAGGAGAACATTCACGGTCAACATGGAATTACTGAGGAATAGGCCACATTTTAAAGAAGAAAAATTGGCAAAGATCAATGGATTTGCTCCTGATTCCGCCTATACACACACGGATTTGACCAAGGAAGCTCATTTTCTCATTCATGTTTATAACTTAATAATATGTATAATGTAAAATAATTTTAAATTTTAATATATGTTTGTAATTTACAATAAGTTGATAATTTACAACATGTTTACTACATGTTTATAATTTACAATATGTTTACTGTATGCTTATAATTTACAAGATGTTACTATATGTTTATAGTTTACAAGATATCAAAGCAATATATGTGTATTATTTACAAGCTGTTTAGAATGTATTATATGTTTGGAATTTAAAAGATTACTTGCGGAACCCTTCGTCCCTCTGACGCTTCTGGAAAAAAGTGTTCTGTCCTTTTCCACCACCTCGACCTTGCTTAGCTGTGGTCTTGAAATTTTTGTTGGCGATAACCTCTAGAGCCACTGTTGTTATATGAATGAAACCGTGGCTTGTCTTAACGATATCATAGTCTGTCGGACACAAAAACTTTCTTTCCCATCTGTTTAGAGTCTCCAATGTCCTTTATTTGCTTATGCAACTCAGCGCCAAACAAATACTTACTGGTGGTGATCATACCAGAAGTACAAAGGCTCTTATATGGCCCAGTCAAGTACAGTACTGCTTAAATGCATCGCACCTTTTTACATTCATGTCTGCTTGTGCACCTGTCAGCAGTCTGAACCCTGGTGTGTTGGCCGGGAAACAAACCCGGGTCAACTGCCTGGAAGTAAGCTATGCTCACCACTATACCATCAACGCTGTATCATGCTTGTCATCAGCATGTCGGCAACTTGAATGATGGGGATCATGGATTTAACCAGTAAGCCGTGCCCATGTTGCATTTTTATGTCTCTTGTTTTGCTTTATGCTTTCGCCTCGTGCCAGATTTCTTCATTTACTTTCAGCACCACGAAGCTTTCACAATTCTTGGGACGAAAATATGTGTCCATTAGGACCTTCAACTGTGTGAAATCTGGCGCTTTGGCCCGTCCATCCCCAATCAACTTCGCTAACTCCAGTTTTATACCGTCTGAAGTCTTTTCATCGTCCCCAAAGAAATTTACAAACTCGTTCATTAATGAAGACATGAACGAGGCATCGGAGTCTTCTGTGGCTGGGTCACCGATTTCACTATCATTCCCCCATACCTGAGACACTAATGTATCAAATTCAGTGCCTTCCTCCTCATCTGTATGTGGCGTCGCCTTCCACCATTGTTTGTTTACTTCCGCCTGGTACACAATCGGAAGTGGGTGGGAATCGGAGACGACCATGAGTTTCCATCACCGTGAAATGTGGTTAAATTCCTTCCAACATTTTCTAATGTGGAGCAGTGGTGGTCTAGTGGTATAAGGCGCCGGATCGCTGATCCAAAGGTTGGGGGTTCGAGTCCCATTCTCCACAAGGTTGTCACTGTACCCCCAGTGCAGCGAACTGGGTTATCAAAGGCCGGCCATGTCTGTCACTGTCTATGGTGTGAGGCATGTAAAAGAACCATTACTGACTTTCGACAAGAGTAGGCTGAAAAGCTGTCAGCGTGTTTCCGCCCTGCGATGGCCTGGCGAGCTGTCCAAGGTGTACTCTGCCCTCGCCCTGAGTTGGCTGGGATGGGCACCAGCCTCCCTGCGACCATAATTAGGATGAAGCGGTTACAGAAAATGAACTGAACTGATTTTCTAACGTCTTTCTATTTTGTGCATAGCTGCAGTCTGGGTCACTTGATTTTTCCCCATAAAATCTAAAAGTTTCATGAGATGGTTATCAGCAGTGACCACGCCTTCCTTGTTGCTCGCTGGCTTGTCGCCTCGAGCTTTGGCCGAAACTAGATCATCAGAGGACTCACCACCCAATTCAATTTCTCCGTCTGAGGCAGCAATGTGCTCGACATTTGGCTGCTCTTTCCTTACCCATGAGGATTTCCTTCTCTTTCCACTTCTGGAAGTTGACGGCATGCTCTGTACAATGCCAAATGCTCCCTCACGAGCCTCTACCCCCTCGGGGTTGTTGCTGGACACACCACGTGTTGCCATTGTTCTAGCCCTTTAGGTTGACCACAACCAGCGACCGTTTTGGTCAAATTCACAGCTGTCGTTCAAGCAAACCAGCTAGAAATCCCCAAAAGTGATTTCAAACAAAGAATCACACTCAATCCTCGAACTTCCACTTCCAACGAGAGAATTGCAAAAGAGAAACGTTGTTGCTGGACACTCTTCGTGTCGCCGCTGTTCTAGCCCTTTTGGCTGACCACAACCCGCGGCCGTTTTGGTCAAATTCACAGCTGTCATTCAAGTGAACCAGCTAAAAATCTCCAAAAGTGATTTTTAAACAATGAATCACACTCAGTCCTAATGCAGCCATGAGGTGGGGGGGCACTAACCAGTGTCTCTCCCCCTCATGCCGGTCCCAAGCCCGGAGAAATGCAGAGGGTTGTGTCAGGAAGGGCATCCGACGTAAAACCAATGCCAATTACTTAAAATGCAAATCAAAAGTATTACCTCCATACCGGATCGGTCGAGGCCCGGGTTAACAACGACCGCCATCAGTGCTGTCAATCAACAGGGTGCTGATGGAAATTGGACTACTGTTGGTCGAAGACGTCGAAGAAGGAGAGGTGGGAGGCGTGTCCGTAGGCAGAGAGAGAAGAGGAAAGGCATGAGTCTAGGACTGAGAGTGGGGACTTTGAATGTTGGAACTATGCACAGAAAAGGTAGAGAGCTGGTTGACATGATGCAGAGGAGGAAGGTGGACATACTGTGTGTTCAGGAGACCAGGTGGAAAGGTAGCAAAGCTAAAAGCTTAGGAGCAGGGTTTAAGCTATTTTATCACGGTGTGGATGGGAAGAGAAATGGAGTCGGAGTCATCTTGAAGGAGGAGTTTGTCAGGAATGTTCTAAAAGTGAAAAGAGTGTCAGACAGAGTGATGAGTCTCAAGTTAGAAATTGAAGGTGTAATGCTCAATGTTGTTAGTGCTTATGCCCCACAGGCAGGATGTGAGCTAGAAGAGAAGGAGAGATTCTGGAGTGATTTAGATGAAGTGATGCAGAGTACCACCAGAGGTGAAAGAGTGGCCATTGGTGCAGACTTCAATGGACATGTTGGTGCAGGAAACAGAGGGGACGAGGAAGTGATGGGCAGGTTTGGTATCCAGGACAGGAACGCAGAAGGACAGATGTTGATAGATTTTGCAAAAAGGATGGAAATGGCTGTGGTGAATACTTTCTTCGAGAAGAAACAGGAGCATAGGGTGACTTATAAAAGCGGCGGTAGGAGCACACAGGTAGACTACATCTTGTGTAGGCGATGTAATTTGAAGGAAGTCAGTGACTGCAAAGTCATCGTGGGTGAGAGTGTTGCCAAACAGCATAGGATGGTAGTGTGCAGGATGACTCTGATGGTGAGAAAGGTGAAAAAGGCAAAGGCAGAGCAGAAGACAAGGTGGTGGAAGCTGAAAAGGAAGAGTGTCGTGTTGTCTTCAAGGAGGAGTTGAAACAGGCTTTGGGTGGCCAGGAAGTGCTTCCAAATGACTGGACAACCACAGCAAATGTGATCAGGGACACAGGTAGGAGAGTACTTGGTGTGTCCTCTGGAAGGAAAGTAGATAAGGAGACTTGGTGGTGGAATGAGGAAGTGCAGGAGTGTGTACAAAGGAAGAGGTTAGCCAAGAAGAAGTGGGACATTGAGAGGACCGAAGAGAGTAAACAGGAGTACAGGGAGACACAGCGTAAGGCGAAAGTAGCAGTGGCTAAGGCCAAACAGAGGGCATATGATGACTTGTATGATAGGTTGGATAGTAAAGAGGGAGAAAATGATCTATACAGGTTGGCACAGCAGAGAAATAGAGATGGAAAGGACGTGCAGCAAGTTAGATTGATAAAGGACAGAGAGGGAACTCTATTGACTGATGACAGAAGTGTGCTGGGAAGATGGAAAGAGTACTTTGAAGAGCTGATGAATGAGGAAAATGAGAGAGAAAAAGAGTAGAAGAGGTAACCATTGAGGGGCAGGATGTAGCAAAGATCAGTAAGGGTGAAGTGAGAAGGGCATTGAAGAGGATGAAGAATGGAAAGGCAGTTGGTCCTGATGATATACCTGTGGAGGTATGGAAGTGTCTAGGAGAGGTAGCAGTAGATTTTCTGACAAGAACATTCAACACGGTACTAGAGAGTGAGCAGATGCCGGAGGAGTGGAGGAGAAGTGTGCTGGTGCCCATTTTTAAGAACAAGGGAGATGTGCAGAGTTGCAGCAACTACAGAGGGATAAAGTTGATGAGCTATACGATGAAGTTATGGGAAAGAATAGTGGAAGCTAGACTAAGGGCAGAGGTCAGCATTTGTGAACAACAGTTTGGTTTCATGCCAAGAAAGAGCACCACAGATGCAATGTTTGCCTTGAGGATGTTAATAGAGAAGTACAGAGAAGGTCAGAGGGAGCTACATTGTGCCTTTGTGGATCTGGAAAAAGCATATGACAGGGTGCCAAGAGAAGAACTGTGGTATTGCATGAGGAAGTCTGGAGTGGCAGAGAAGTATGTTAGAGTGGTGCAGGACATGTATGAGAGATGTAAGACAGTGGTGATGTGTGCTGTCGGTGTGACCGACGAATTCAAGGTGGAGGTAGGACTGCATCAAGGGTCAGCTCTGAGCCCCTTCTTGTTTGCTATGGTGATGGACAGGCTGACAGACGAGGTGAGACAAGAATCTCCATGGACTATGATGTTTGTAGATGACATCGTGATCTGTAGTGAGAGCAGAGAACAAGTGCAGGAAAATCTCGAGAGGTGGAGGTATGCCCTGGAAAGGAGAGGAATGAAGGTTAGCCTCAGAAAATCAGAATACATGTGTGTGAATGAGAAGGACCCAGGAGGAACGGTGATGTTACAGGGAGCAGAGATAACGAAGGTGGAGGATTTTAAGTACTTAGGCTCAACAATCCAGAGAAATGGAGAGTGTGGAAAAGAGGTGAAGAAGCGTGTGCAGGCAGGCTGGAATGGTTGGAGAAAAGTATCCGGTGTGATGTGCGATAGGAGAGTGTCAGCAAGAATGAAGGGAAAAGTGTACAAGATGGTGGTGAGGCCAGCGATGTTGTATGGCTTAGAAACAGTGGCGCTGAGGAAAAGGCAGGAGGCAGAGCTGGAGGTAGCGGAGATGAAAATGTTGAGGTTCTCCCTGGGAGTAACGAGGATGGATAGGATCAGAAATGAGTATATCAGAGGGACAGCCCACGTAAGATGTTTTGGAGACAAAGTCAGAGAGGCTAGATTGAGATGGTTTGGACATGTACAGAGGAGGGATAGTGAGTATATTGGCAGTAGGATGCTGAGGTTGGAACTACCAGGCAGAAGGCCTCGAGGAAGACCGAAGAAGAGATTTATGGATGTGGTGAAGGAAGACATGAAGGTTGTTGGAGTCAGAAAAGAAGATGCGGAGGACAGGGTGAGGTGGAGGCAGATGATTTGCTGTGGCGACCCCTGAAGGGAGCAGCCGAAAGTAAAAGAAGAAGAATCACACTCAGTCCTCAAAAAGTTCTTCAAACTTCCACTTCTAATGAGAGAAATTTAAAAAAACTTAGCAGAGATAAAAAGTATGTTGAACACTGATATTCTACTCACGCGAACTGATAATCTGCGCATGCACATCGCTCATGTAGTCCCAATAGGATGGAATAGGGAGGTGGAATCTAAAATTTAACATATGTTAAAGGGTACCTGTAGTGAAAGCGCTCATATGCCTAATTTGATGTATTGTGTATAGCTAGTGACAAAACACCTATAAGGTGTTTATTATATTCTCTCACAAACCAGCTTTAAGCGATTCACGAACGTCAAGCTTCAGAGCACAGGAGTTTTGCAGTGTCACATTTCCTGTGACGTCACATCATTGACAAAACCTCTACCGGAACTGCGAGATTGCAATGTAAACCTATGGCTATATACCTGACACAACAACACAAGCTCACGAAAACTTGGAAAAAACAGACATTATAGTCGTTTTTTTAAACCATGGACGAAGACAATTTCATAGAAGGAGCAGAAGGTTATTTATATGAACCACTGAAGAAACACTATCCACATTTAGTGAAATCAGACCAGGAAAGTGACGACTCGGAAGACGATACTGGAGAGTCGGCAGAAGCTCTTACACGGGAAAATCGTAGCAAACAACCAGCAAATATTTGGTGCTCTTGTGGAAAATGTGTGCGTCAAAAAACCGATCAGTGCTATTGTTGTAAAGAACATGAAATGCTTGAGGAAAATATACTGACATTCTGGAATTGGCTATACGACTGTCAATGATGTTACGTCACAATGACCTTTGACCCCGGTGAAAAAAGCCAACATGTCCGCGCACTGAACCTTCGTGAGCAAGGAATGTCATCCAGAAGAAAAGGAAATGTGGACTTATACATAAACTACCGACATCACATGATGTTTAAAAGTTAATAATAAGATATAGTGGATATTTTTTTAACGCTGGCAATTTTGAGTACAGGTACCATTTAATATGTTTAATATCAATAGTGTCTATATGCTCCTTTTATTTGGAACTCAATAAATCCTTCCAGACTAAAAACCATGCACACAAGTCCAAATCACAGTGATTAAAAGTGATGTGGCTCTTTTGATGACTGCATCTGGCTCTCAGATAAATCAGATGATAGCCTTTCATAACAGAATAACTAATAATAATTTCGCTGTCATTTAAATAAAAATACAGAAAAAGCCATCAAATAAAACAAAAAAAGATAAATAATATTAATCTACTTATCTATTTTCCACTCCACTTGCTGGTGGGGCACGCAGCGGAGAGCCAATCCTTTCTGTACTTCAATGTGCGGGAGGGTCCAATACCTTGAAAACTCTAATTTTATTGGATTATATGCAACAGTCTGCGAAAGTTGTTTTTGGGTCAAGAGGTAAATTTCCCTCATTTGTGATCAGGTCATTTGTGCAGAGCAAACTCTTTCAACCAAGAAGATGGCAAAAAGGAAAAAAAAAGATGAGGAGTAGTCTACACTTACTGAATGAAGATTTGGAAAGACTTGCATGAAGCCAAGCAGAGCTGGCAACCAGCTGATTGTCAAAACTTGGAACACACTTCCTGTCACATACCAAACACTTCAGCATGTGAGTCTTGCCGTATTGACCATGCATGCGCATAAACCCTGCAATATACAATAGCTTAGTCTATTTGATGGCTTGGTAAAAATAAAAAACAATAAAATAAAAAAGCCCTAGTGCTTCATTTCAAGGCTTGAGATGTGGTGAAGATTTCTGTTCTTCTCCCTTCAGGTTGGTTCATCTATTCATTGTGTGGTGCATTTCAGAGCATCATCCGGGCTTTATTCCGACTCCCCAATCCCCTTGATTGAGTCCGTGCTGGATGAAAGCATGTACTTGAGCACATGTTTAAGATGCGCTGATCTCTGAACCCCACTTTGTATTTGATCATTTATTATAAGGCAGCACGTGCTGCACGCACTCTACTCCGTCACGCGCAAGTGATCATCGGTATGAGGAGGATGATCCTGCAGACCCGATTGAAGTCTCAAGCAAACCACAATCAGCAGTGGATCAGTGAATCAGAAGAAGGTGAAATACTCACGGTGTGCCATAGATGGACTTCGATCGGGTCTGCATGATCATCCTCCTCATGCCGATGATCACGTGTGCGCAGCTGGAGTAAAGAGCGTACCGCACGCACAGCCAAAGTGAGGGGCAAAGCACCTGTCAGGCTCCAAGTCTGATGCTGCTGCTGATGGTGCTGATGATGTGTGGTGTGTAGAGCAGTTCTCTTCACTACTTTTGACCATACAGACAAGGAGGGAAGACTTACGGATAAGTTGAGGAACACTTGCGGTATAAAAGGAAAGTCAAAGTGAACACTCTCGGAAAATTTTTCCATGAACGTGCTTTTGAACATGTTCAAAAGCACGTTCGTGGAAGATTTTGGCCTGCCTGAAGAGGAGGAATACCTTCGGAATCATACGGAAGGACATGGAAGATGATGGAATGACTGAGGAAAATTGAAGGATGACTACAGTTTTGCTTCCGCGAGTCTGCCGCGCTCCAGTGAAATGGGGGTATAAGGAAAAATAGGGGAAAAGTTAAGGAAAATGCCTCAAAACAAGTGCCACAATGCCAATTATACAAAAAAAACAAACAAACAAAAACAAAAAACAACACAAAACCCACCAACAAAACTACTTATATTTCTATGTGAGGTGTCTGAGTGTCTGAGTGCGCGTCTGTATGTGTGCATGCGTGCGTCTGTGCATTTATATTTTATTTATATTTTATAGCATTGAATATGTATTTATTGATATTATATACACATATACATGTACGTATATATCAGGCAGGGGGGGTCGATCCTACTTCACGGAATTCGGCAGGTCACGGGAGGATCTCGGTCCCAATTAACAGCGGAAAGTGAGGGATCGCTGTATTTCATTAATGGATTGCCATAAGAAATAGCAGTGAAATCCTACCAAAGTGGAATTGTTCGTCTCATTGGTCGGGTAAGTTTGCCATGTTAACACATTAACATGCTGATGGTAATGTTGCCGTGTAGGCCTCAACTGAAACTCAAGTCCAGTCAAGCAAAGCTAAACATTAAATGTTTAGTGTTTGAACATGGCTATGCCATATAAACGCAATTTATAGCGTAGTACAGTAGTTGGGACCTGAAGAAGTTTTTCAACGAGTAAGTATTGTCCCTTTAAGAACTGGAATTTTGAGTAAAGCTGACAGAGAGATTCTGACCAACAGATTTTGCAACTGCATGGCTGGGTAAATTCAGAATATATCAAACCATGTGTAAGATTTTTTTCAGTTGTATCTGAAGTCAAAATTATGGTCGGAGGTGGCAGGGAGGCTGCATGACTTTTAAACATAACTGTATCTGTGCATATCAAGATTTATATATATATATATATGTGTGTGTGTGTGTGTGTGTGTGTGTGTGTGTGTGTGTGTGTGTATAAAATGGCTGCAACAAAACAATTCACTTGGCGTGGCCTTGATTCGTTCATCTATCCAGTTGAAAAAGCTAACAACATCTACTTTCTATCAGTCTGTTATTTGCTTGTGCTATGATTATTTATAACGAGTGTCTTTCTTATGATTATAAACAAAACAACACATAACATAAAATTTTACATTGGCACTCACCAGTTACCAAATTATCCCTGCATATGCGCATCTCAAGCTTATTTACACCCAAATTCGCTCTGGATATATTACTGAACCATTCGGCTCACCTTTTTCAGTTCTTCTGCATCTACCCCCTGGGCTTAATTGCCTTTTTCCCCTCACTGCACAATTAAAACAGCTTATTGCAGCATATCTACTCAGTATTTTGTCTTTTCTTGTGTACACTGCCTCAGCGAGGCCACAACAACAACACCGCCAGGGTAGTTTTGTTTCTGTTTCCAGGTTGTGATGTGTACATCTATAAGAGTAAGTGTTTTGGCAAATAAATGGATTAATGGATGTATGGGATGTTCAGGTTCATCGTGAGTATTCCTGCACTTATTCACATCCCGCAAGTAAAATTCCCTATTATATTTCGAAACAGTTATAAAATTATTTTAGCAGTTTTGATACTTGGCAATTGATACTTTTAATAAATCTTTTATTTTCTTCAAAAAATTCCATCTTGCAAACTCCTCAGATGAAGACGAAACAACAAAGACACCAACTTTTTCAGAAAGTTCCTTTACTAGGTAAGTACAAACACAAATTAGCTATCCAGATAGTCAGCAGGCTATTTTAAAAAGTGTGGTTTCATTCATTAATTTGCTATACTGTTTAATCCTATGTTGGTGGTTGTAAAGTTGGAGCCTATGTCAGCCGACTCTGGGTAAAGGTCGGGCACACCCTGAATAGCTTGCCAGTTCATCACCATCAACCATTCACATTCAGCAAGTTATTCTCAGTTAGTTGAACTGTGAGAAGAACCGGGAGTACTTGGAGGAAACCCACACAATTACAGGGGGAACATGCAACCCCCCCCAAAAAAAAAAAAAAAAAAAAAAAAAAAAAACACCCTCACTACGTCCAGGACTCAAACCCAGAACCTAAACACTACACAGACTTGCCACCCCAGTGTGGTTCCTGTAAAATCTATTTTTGCAAGTAAAACTAAACAAAACATTTGGGCATACAGTATCTGAAATATCACTCACTCAGTATTAAATTCTTGTTTATAAAACTGTAGTTCTCATTAAAGTAATATTAGACTTAAGATTGCCCTCCGTACTGAATATCCACATTGACTTTATTTGCTACCGCACTTGACCTGTGACCTATTGTGACTGAACCACAATAACATTAGGTATGCCCTGATATTGCCCAGTGAAGCATGTTTCAAAATCGATATGAGAAGGACCACCTCTAACCAATCACTGTTTAAGGGTTAGGCCATATTGATTTGCAGCCTCGTTGACTGCAGTATTCATTATAAGCATCGCTTGATTATCAGCACAGAAAAGCATTATAGGAGCCTAATTTTAATATCAGTAATTATAACTTACCTTCATCAGGTTGGTTCATTCGGCTAATTTAATTGCCAGTGTAATTGGGAAGGAAGTAAATCAGAGCATGGAAAATCACGTTGGAACTTTAAGACATTTACAAACAGGTGAAATCAAACATGATGTTCCTGCTCAGTGGGCACATTAAATTGACAGATTTACACTCCTTCTGCCAACCATGCTCAGGACACTAAACACATTCAAAAAATGTTGATTAGTGGCATGCTCAGATTGGCAAAAATCTTCTCAAAACAAACTCAGCACTACAGCAAACACAGCAAGGGACTGCCACACAGATTTCCGAGCAACAATATATCACACTCACATAATGATGGGCTGATAGCTTCGTAACTCCAAACACCATTGCAAATGGAGCCCTACTTGGAGAAAAAAAAGAGCACAGTTTGTAATGAAACAAAAATTCAGCTTTTCACTGAGAAAAAAAAAAAAATCACAACTAGAAGCACTTAGAGAGTGAACACCTTCATCAAGGCAGTGTCAGTCTTGCTCAATGTTATGTTCATAATTCTTTTTTCAACAAGCCTTATATATTTTAATATCATATCTAGAATGATATTCAGATCCACAGCAAACTTTGGTCATTATAGATTTTATGTAGATGTTTTATTGCCATTTTTATGGAAGCAGTGAGGTCTTTACTGATGGGGTTGAACACAAAATTCTTTAAAATATTTAAAATACAATATTCTACAGTGGTAAAGAAAAAAACAATTAAAATCTATTCTTAACTTTTCGCACAAATTTGATGACACACAAACAAATACCGTATTCGACGTAATAAGCACCCTGCTCCAATAAGGTCACACACACACACACACACACACACACACACACACACACACACACACACACACACACACACAAAATGTTTTTTATCTTACGTCTAATAACCACCCATGTGTACTGGGAGCAAAATGGTAGATCAAACTTACCAATTTTATTCGATCAGTCTCTGTAACCATAAAATGAGGCGTTCACTGCCTGTAAAAGTGAGTTTACACAGTATTTCAAGACCCCCTGCCACTGGAGAATGTTTATAATGTTCATCAGTAACAACACATTTGATTGTTCTGCCGTGCTTTAAAAAACAGGAAAATATTTTGCTGTGTTTTCTTGGTAAATGTCCAACAATCAATGAACCATTAGAAACTGTTACTGCAAAACTATGGAATGCTCTGAATGAATAGAGCAATGAGCCAGATATGGACTTATCAGAAAGTTCAGTTCAGTTCATTTTCTGTACCCGCTTAATCCTAGTTTGGGTCACGGGGAGGCTAGTGCCCATCCCAGCCAACTTCGGACGAGGGCAGAGTACACCCTGGACGGCTCGCCAGGCCATCACAGGGCAGAAACACACTGACGGCTTTGCAGCCTACTCTTGTCGAAAGTCAGCTCACTAACTTCATAAATTTAAGGACGTTCCTGGACATGTGATTTTGTTTCGTGTTGATTGTTGCAACATGCCATGTGCTAAAGTTGATATTCGTGTTGATTGGCTCAATTTTACTTCCTGAAAAATGTTTAAAGGAAAATCCCAGAGAGAAAACTTGGTGTCTTTTTTTTTTTTAATGTATGCTGCTTTCTGTTTATTTTCAGCTTTCATGTAAGCAGTTTGGTTGATACCACAAAATGAATAACACAACTATCAGTAAAACTCATTTGTTTTTCTGTATTTATTCATGTTTTCCACCTCGATGGTGATAAGCACTTACCGTTCCACTCTGCTGGTAACATTTTAATAAGTGCCCACCCACTCCGATTTTTAAAGCACCCTGGGCACTTATCACGTCGAATACGGTACTCACTCACTTGTTGAACCATGTAACCCTCTTAGGGTCACATGTAGGCTGGTGCCTATTTCAGCCAACATGGGATGACTCACCAGACCATCACAGGGAAACACACCTATTCATACTCACACCTAAGGCCAACACCTAAGGCCAATTTGGAACAGCCAATTAGCCTAATGTGCATGTCTGTTGGATAAAACCCACTCAAGCACTTGGAGAACATGCAAACTCCACACAGAAACACCTGAGCCCAGGACTCAAACCCAAGAAATTCTTGCTGGCAATTAGACATGTCTATCATTATACCACCATACCACCCAACAAGCAAAGAAACTCTGAAAATCAAAATATCCTCCTTCCTGCTTCATTGTGACATTTCAGTAAACTTAAGTCTTAACATTTCAATAATCCAATATAGTTCCATCAAATCCAGAAAATCATTCAGTAGCTTCACTCCAACATCCCAATCCATGAGAAGAATGATAAAATGACATCAAGTAGTTACATAACTACAATCAAAGATACAAAGTGGGCCAAAGGTAATATCTCTCAGACATTAAATCTAGAGATTTCATGAATATTAACAGAGCCACCTGAGTCAGCTACTCATTTAATTAATTTAAAAAGGGCAATGACTGAAAGTGGACTTTAAACTTTTCAATTACGAGGTTCATCAAAGACACACAACTTGGGAAGGAAAGATCAAAATGGTTAAAATAAAATCATAAAATAAATTACAACATTCTTGCTGAGAGGGCTAAGCTTATTACATCAGGTTGGAACTGTAGACACGAGCATATGTTGAGGAACATCAGAGACGATGAGATGTACAGATTGTTCAGTGTATACACGACATTATATGATGGACAAAAAAACTAAGGCTGAGTGTAAATATGGGCAAAAATCAACAGCAAACAAATGCGAAAAAAGTTTTTTCACTTTTTCATTCAGAACCCCAACCTCTGTAAATAACATATATAAAATCTGCTTGACATGGACCCTAAGCTAGACACATATTCCATCAGATTCTTAGGTAGTGCTGGCAATGTCAATAAGTACACAATCATATAAATAATAACCATGCTCTTCGGGTATAGAAACTTAACAGAATATATAGTATATTATCTATAAGGAAAAATAAGAACACACAAGAAGCAAAGCAGAAAGTCCCAGCGTAGTAGAAGCAAACATGATTTCACAATCTGAGGAAGCTGAATAAACTGAAGAATGTATTCCGGTGTCTGTTTTGTTTGGGTTTTATCGGGATTACACAAAAACTACTGGGCCAAGTTTGACTGAGGTTTTGTGGAGAGATGACCCATTGGCCTGGCAAGAACCCAATACAATTTGGAGGCACAAATGTATTACATTTTTAAAAAACGTTTTAACAAGCATTAAGAGGCAGTGTTGGCTTGCTGGCAGGGTGCTAGGTTACTCTTCACAAGGTCGGGATTCAAGACCCACTTTCAACGGGTTATTACTGCTGTCCTACAAGTGTAGCTAACTGGGTTACCAAAGGTTGGCCATGTCTCTCACTGTCTGTTCTGAGAGACATATAAAAAGAACCATTGCTATTCATTAGGTGCCCACTACGAGGGCACATTTCTTTATAATGGTGCAGATGTGACCCAGTGGTTAGAGAAGCAGCTTTGGTACAGATCCCTGAACGAGCAGGAAAAATGTGTGACAGCAGAGGGGGGGGAAAGCTTCAACCTCCCTTCTTCTACATTCATACTGAAGTGCCCTTGAGCAAGGAACCTAACTCCCAACTGCTCACCAAGCATAACAGTGTGTGGCAGCCCACTGCCCAGGGTATGTGTGCATGTGTGTGTGTATGTGTGTGTGTGTGTGTGTGTGTGTGTGTGTGTGTGTGTGTGTGTGTGTGTGAGTTGTGCACACACTTTGAATGGGTTAAATGCAGAAGTTAATATTTTCTTTTTGATTTTGATTTTCTGTATTAATCCAGGACAGTGGTGACTTGATGGTAGGATGCTGAATTACTTATCCGAAAATTGGGGGTTCAAGCCCCACTATCAATTGGTTGTCACCATTGTCTCCCTTCAAGATCGAAAGACTAAATAACTTATTCAGTTTACTTAGAGATGGTGAACTAAAAGACATCAACATTAGTGTGCACTAAAAATTCAAGACTTATGTCTGCAATTATAGCCCACAGCTATTAAGCTTAATTAAGATGGCATGTCAAATATTCAGTCATTGCCTGGGCCTTTGGTTAACTGCTGTGACTGACTTGGCTACGTGAAAACTCAATAATGTGATGGAGAGGCAATTTGCTGCAGCTCCCAATTTTTCTCTATGACCTTTTCCCTGATGTGTGTAATGTATGTGTGTGTCTCCCGGCATAGTAAATAATGCTGCAGTAGAATCTAGGACCTGTCAGTTCACCTGTGTTCAGTACCAACTCCACACTACCCAAACATCAGCATGGAGAGGGGAGACTGATGTCCAAATCCACCTCCTTTTACCCACAGAAACATCTCTCCAGTTCCACAAAATATGGAATATGAACCTCTCAATTAATACCAGAATATTATACTGTTCAAGTTCTGACGTGAAACAATAAGAATTATTAGTATAGATGTACATAGAATATTTGGTAAAATATCAATGTAAGAGAGAATTGCTATATTTGAAGATGTGGTGTGGGATAATTGTTTTATACATAATTTCATGTTGCTTCTGTGTACTTAGTCTTGAATTGAGAAACCAGTGTTAGCAGAAAAGCATTCTAAGCAGCTGCTCGATTTTTATAATTCTTGAAAATTAGAAAGGTGTTTTTCTATTGGGCCTTTTTATACCCGAGCCTACTGACTTATCAGGCCCAACTTTTCCCTGATTTCCGTACTGAAGCAAGTCAGAGTTCAACTCCTCCTAGATGGGATGCTAGCTCATCACCGATTACTTTCCCAGAACTTTTTTTTTTTCCGGTACCCATGTGTTATACTGCTGGGTGAGCGAAGGCAGTAGTTGTAGTTAAGACCTTGCATCGGGGTCTTAGCACAGTGGAGATCTAATGGGGACTCAAACCCAAGACCTCTCGATTATGAGCACAGCATCCGAACCACTACACCACAGATGTTTTTACCACTTAACATTTCCATTCCAAATGCTGAATCAGTCTTAAATGAACATTGATTAAGGCCAGAACAAGTTATAACATCCCAACCTCTGTAATGGCATTTCAGGGAACAGGATATGAGGTGATATACCAGGAGTAGATAGCCCAATCAGAGCATGAAATTGCTCATATCTAGTGACCTAAGATAAAATAAATATATGTATTTTATTGGTAGAGACAGGCCCTCAGCCATGCAGTCAAGTACTTTGGACAAAGTTTGGAAATTTTTGAAGTTCAATATTTTTGGAATTTTTATTCCTCTCAGGTTGGACTCGAATACATATCAAATCAATCTCTAATGAGGATTAAAGAAAAGTTTACAATCTTTGAATGAGAGCTCATGTCAGGAAGATGAAGTCAAAATGACCACTTTTGGGGGCTTTGAATGTAGAATGTTGACTTCTGCTCATTCTATTATCATGCATCACACCAACATAAACTCAATAATTCATTCATTTGCCAAAATGCTGAACTGCCTTCCTCTTAAGGTTTCAGGGAGAAAGTCCATGCAAGCACAGAGAGAATATGAAAACTTCACGGAGAAATGCCCTCAAGCCTGAGGGACCTTCTTGCTGTGAGATGTATCAGCTAACCACTGTCACCTGCCACCTTATAAAATCATTGACACTACATTAGTTAGTAAAAATTCCATAAACGAAGGACAAACCATACGCAACTGCTAACTTCTTTGCTTCATTCAATGATCTTGCTGTGTGGCCGATGCCTTGCCCTCTAAGAATAGCAGATGCCAGAGATGAGAAGCTGCAGCTGCCTTTTTGAATCTCATTTACCTGCTGTCATGTCCCTGCTCTGTGACCATACTTGTAATTAATAGAGGCCCTTTTTTTCTCAGGCATGTTCGAAGACACCTATCCAGATTTCTGAATAGACAGCAGAAACTGTGAGACAGACAGCAGCTGTTCTCAAGAGACTCCTGCAAAGCGCTTAGTTCTTCAGAAAGACTACTTAAAAATTAGTTTGGAGGAAAGAATTAAAAGCATCCATCCAACAAGGAGCCAGCACTGTTGTCTTATTATTCATTGATTGATTTTAGGTCTCTGCATGTGTTGGCTGAGGCTTTGAGTTTGCTTCCCAGGCTTAAAAGCTAAAACTGCGCTGCAGCCTTTTTAATTGATGAAATGCATTCTTCATAGAATGTAATGATATCCAAAAAAAAAAAAAAAAAAAAAAATGAAAAACGGCATCATCTGATTTGAAAAGCTGACCTCTGGGACTTCTGCTATTTTCTTGTCTGTTCTGATCTTTTATATGGCATGAAATATCAAGTGCTGGTTACGTTAAATATTCAGATTTACTTCAAGACTGGTTTAGTTGCATCATGTCAGAAATTGAAAAGCTTCTTCATACTTCATCACTGAAGCCTGCTTGTGTTTCTGTGTCATGATGAAGAGAGCGGTTCAATGGGTAAGAGTTACATCGAGAGGCATACAAATGGGGTATCATCGCTCTGTAGGCAACGTGTTTCAGTGCAGGATAAAATTCTAACTAATTTATATGTCGATGTGTTGCTTGGGATGAATGCTGATTGAAGGTGGTGTGGAAGTGCATCTATTTGTGTGCCCCAAAACAGTGTGATGACACACATGACCTTTTATTATTATTATTATTATTATTATTATTATTATTATTATTATAATTAGAGGTTTCATATTATTATTGGCAATATAATTCTTTTGCCCAACTGCCAGGTTGGCATCACGCCAATGCAGCACTATAATGAGCTCAAAGCACCTAAAAAGTGCTGATGTGAAGCAAGATAATGGATAGAGAGAAGGTTTGAGAGTTAGTAGAGTATTCCCATTTGCTCATTTTCTGGCCAAGTACAAATAGCAAAGTCATTACCTTGTGACTGTTACCCCAAAGGGGTAGCCTATAAAAGGTCCCACTCCATCAGACAGCATTCATATTTCGTGCCAATATCTATACTTTATTAAGAATGAGAATCACTTATAGTATAAATAGTGTACCCCATTGAAGCTGAGTCCACCGACAATTAACAAGGTCATTTCATTCAAATGTCAGATAGATCTTGTTAATTCTCAGTTTACGAGATATACCTAATTCAATAAAGCAACCATTGTTCTCTGTTAAAAATATGCTTCCACAGTGTGTTTAAGCAAGTCCACAATATGCCTGAATTGGTCTAAATTGTGTTTGAGCTGGTCCAGATTTTGCTAGAACTGGTTTACATTATACTTGATCTAGTCCACATTGTGCTTATGTTGGTCTACATTTTGCTTGAGCGGGTCTACACTGTGTTTAAGGTGATCTGCACTGAGTTCATGCCAGTCCATACTGTGTTTGGGCTGTTCCACAATATGCTTGGCTGGCCTACATTATGCTTAAGCTGGTCCACAATGTGCTTGAGCGCCTTCACTGAATACCAGACTGGCTTGCAAACATTCTCATCTCAAGTTCAAATTGGTGGCTATGGTTATTAATACTAGTATACAGACACCTTCAGAATCTTTAGTAGGAATTCTGGGTTACATCACAATGTAACATATTTGGAACGAGAAGGAGGTGCTTCTAGTAAACTTTGCAGAAGACTTTAAAATATAATTCTTTCTTCAAAATAATGGAATGCGGTTGGTTTTTATTTTTTTCCTCTGCAATAAGAAAACTGTCCATTTGACTAAATCCATAAAGCATGTTCACATTGAACTTCGCTAACATGTCAGTATGTTGAGGTTGCTTCCAGAGGCCACAGAATTAATGTACAGGTGTGTGGTCTGCTATGTTGACCTTTTTTATCTGGGTTTGCAGGTCAGGGTTGATGGATAACAAGAACAGAGGGCACTCCAGAATGGGAATACCAGTACACATTAGACCAATGACCAATCCTATCCGCAAAGGGCCGGTGTGGGTGCAGGTTTTCACTTCAACCAAGCAGTAGCCACACCTTCCACCTGTTTCAATCACCAATCATAAAAAAGAAGGAAAGAAAACTAGATTGCACATTAGTGTTTCAGTTCTGAAGTGGGGCCATCTTGTTTGATTACTTTGCTTTAAGATCTCAAAATGGAGCTGGTGAAAACTCAAAAACGTCACAGCTCGAAAGCCAGGAAAATTTTACTGCTAATGGTTAGAAGGTCTTCAGTTCATTCAACTTTACCAATAATTATGATAATTGTATTTAATTGAATTAAAAAAGCGAGCTCTGCCTAGCTGAAATTTGACAAAAAATGTTTTAAAATGAAATGTAAATTGTGGATTTAATTATTTCCTTTATCACATATGTTTATGGTATTTGACTTTGACTTTCAACAGTAACTAAGACTATGATATCTGCCATCCAGCTTCAAAATTGAAACACTAGTGTTCAATCTAGTGGATTTTTTCCCCTTTATTTTATTTATTTTTTTATTTTTTGGGGGAGAACAGTGATTGAAACAGGTGGAAGGAGAGGCTACGACTTGGTTCAAGTGGAAACCTGCATCCACACCGGCCCTTTGCGGACAAGACTGGACACCCCTGTATTAGACAATTCTTGGTAAACATCGTCTATAGAATGTGCATAATTCATAACAGCAGAAGGAGCTGAAAACTTTAGTTTTGGCCAACCATTGATGAAAATATGAGCCAAAGCATCCGTCTTTTACCTGTCTCTGAGATACACAAATCCCACCTCATGCTTTCTGCTTCTTAGGCTCCATTTCCAGCAAATACATTCAGAAAAAAAGCATTATCTGCTGTCTCACAGCCATACATGGTTGGTAAGTGATGACTCATCTCAGCCAAAAGGCATAAAAGTTGGAGGAAATACAACCTTCCAGACTAGAGGCCATCCATACGGGTAAGTGGGGCCGAGCACAAAGGGATACTTTATGTAATCCATTCAACAAATACTAATTTTCTATATAGTTTCAATTGTATATAAGTATTAATTACCACTTTTGTGTCCCCAAACATTGTGGTAGCAGCCGATTCTGGGAAAGGGCAGAGTATACTGTATCCGTTACAGCTCGCCAGAGCATCGCAGTGCAGGAACACGCTGACAGCATTTCTTGATGAAACAGCAATGGTTCTTTTACATGTCTCTTACCACAGGAAGTGAGAAACATAACTGGCCTTTGATAACCCAGTTATCTTGACTCCACAGCAGTGGCAATGAGTTGATTGTGGGGCTTGAACCCCAGACCTTGGGTTTAGTAATCCAGCACCCTACCACCGAGCCACCCTTATACAATGCTATCGAGCGAATTATCATACAACTTTGTAGTCAAATATGGGAGCTACAATAAGTGATAACAGAGGCCCATTGGTGCAGAAATCACTTTATTATGTATCTTTTATTTGAGTGAGGGAGGATTAGTGGATAGGATTGGTTATGATATTATATACTCTGCCTTGTACAGTGAGACAACTACTGTATTAAACCCATGTGATTTTATTTTAAAATATCCATTTGAATGTAAGATATTAGAATATACTACACAGGATTGGAAAAATCTGATTTGGCAAATAAGTTCTAGTTTATAAATTATAATTCAGAGTGGATAATGCACAAATAAAAACGACAAACAATCAAAAATTTTTAAACATTAGGGTCACCTTTTAAATGGTTAATAATAATAGTAGGGCAGTGGTGGTCTAGTGGTATAAGGCGCCGGATTGCTGATCCAAAGGTTGGGGGTTCGAGTCCCACTCTCCACAAGGTTGTCACTGTCCCCCCCAGTGCAGCTAACTGGGTTATCAAAGGCCGGCCATGTCTCTCACTGTCTATGGTGTGAGGCATGTAAAAGAACCATTGCTGACTTTCGTAAAAAGAGTAGGCTGCAAAGCCGTCAGCGTGTTTCCGCCCTGCGATGGCCTGGCGAGCTGTCCAGGGTGTACTCTGCCCTCGCCCTGAGTTGGCTGGGATGGGCACCAGCCTCCCCGTGACCCTAATTAGGATGAAGCGGTTACAGAAAATGAACTGAACTGAATAATAATAGTAAAGTTAAGTAGTAATAGTATAGTTAAGGTGTAGTTGTTGTTTTTTTTTTCTTGTATTTCATTGTAGTACATACAAAAGTCATTAGTGTTCAAACACACATTTATAGAGTTGGTTTGTTTCTGTATTTGTGAGACATGTAGCCTAAGCTCTGAATAAGTATTCAAGAATTCCTGTTGGCTCCAGAGCACATAGTTACACTCCACTAATTTCTCTCATATTTCAAATATGTGAAAATAAGTTATAATCATCTCATTTCAGTTTCTTTTTCTTGCAAATTATATCAAAATTTAATCACCATCTGAACATACAGTGGTACGAAAAAGTATCTGAACTTTTTGGAATTTCTCACATTTCTGCATAAAATCACCATCAAATGTGATCTGATCTTTGTCAAAAATCACACAGATGAAAAAACAGTGTCTGCTTTAACTAAAACCACCCAAACATTTATAGGTTTTCATATTTTAATGAGGATATGCAGAAATGTGAGAAATTCCAAAAGGTTCAGATACTTTTTCATACCACAGTATGTTTACACAGCTTTTTTTATTATTGTATGTCCATGCAATATGTCCTAAGCTCTGGATGAGTAGACTTAAAGCTAACACTTCCTCTGCTCAAAGTGGACATCTCATGTGATTTGCATCAGTATTGGTCAAATTAAACAACTTTAGTTTGCTGTTTCTTATTTTCTGCATAGTATTACGACACTTCCTTAAAGGATTTAAAGAGACATTATTATACAGCTCATAGGCGTTGCACTTGCCTATGCTGGGAGTTTTGCCTGCATCCACCATGATTTATTTTTATAAATAAATAAATAAAAATTAAAATGGGATTAAACTCTCATTTTAGTATGCTTTTTTTGTTTTTTTAGTTTTTTAGTATGCTTTTAGTGTGCTTATGCTTTTTAGTGTACTTTTAGATTTTTAGCATGCTTTTTTGGGTGGGTTTTGATTTTGCTTTTTTTTTCCTTTCTTTTTTAGGATGCTTTTTTTAAATGCAGCCGTAAGGGGGCGGGGGAGGGGGAACAACCCAGTTTTCTTTCTCATGCAGGTCCCAAGCCCAGATAAATGCAGAAGGTTGTGTCAGGAAGGGCATCCAACATAAAGCCTATGCCAAAATAAACATGCGAATCATTAATATGACTTCCAAACCGGATCGGTCGAGGCCCGGGTTAACAACGACCCCCATCAGTGCTGTTAACCAACAGTGTGCTGGTGGAAATCGGACTACTGTTGGTCAAAGAAGGAGAGGCAGGAGGCGTGCCTGTAGGCTTAGAGAGAAGAGGAAAAGCATGAGTCTAGGACTGAAAGTAGGGACTTTGAATGTTGGAACTATGACAGAAAAAGATAGAGAGCTGGCTGACATGATGCAGAGGAGGAAGGTGGACATACTGTGTGTTCAGGAGACCAGGTGGAAAGGTAGCAAGGCTAGAAGCATAGGAGCAGGGTTTAAGCTGTTTTATCATGGTGTGGATGGGAAGAGAAATGGAGTAGGAGTCATCTTGAAGGAGGGGTTGGTCAGGAATATTCTAGAAGTGAAAAGAGTGTCAGACAGAGTGATGAGTCTCAAGTTAGAAATTGAAGGTGTGATGTTCAATGTTGTTAGTGCTTATGCCCCACAGGCAGGATGTGAGCTAGAAGAGAAGAAGAGATTCTGGAGTGAGTTAGATGAAGTGATGCAGAGTACCCCCAGAGGTGAAAGCGTGGTCATTGGTGCAGACTTCAATGGTCATGTTGTATTATTTAGAAACAGTGGCACTGAGGAAAGGAGAGGAGGCAGAGCTGGAGGTAGCGGAGATGAAAATGTTGAGGTTCTCTTTGGGAATAACAAGGATGGATAAGATCAGGAATGAGTATATCAGAGGGACAGCACATGTAAGAGGTTTTGGAAAAAAAAGTCAGAGAGGCTAGGTTGAGATGGTTTGGACATGTACAGAGGAGGCATAGTGAGTATATTAGTAGTAGGATGCTGAGGTTGGAACTACCAGTCAGAAGGCCTCGAGGAAGGCCAAAGAGGAGATTTATGGATGTGATGAAGGAGGGCATGAAGGTAGTTGGCGTAAGAGAAGAAGATGCAGAGGATAGGGTGAGATGGAGGCAGATGATTGTGGCGACCCCTGCAGGGAACAGCCGAAAGGGAAAGAAGAAGTACTGTATACTTTTTTTAGGTTGTCATGTAGTATGTACTAAAACAAGTTTGCACCTTAGGGGGGTGGCATCGAGTGGGGGGAGGGGTGTTTGTCTTACTATAGAATACTTACATTCCACATTTTCTTGCTTTTCAAGGAAAGCTGGTTAGCACAAAGATAGCTGGTTAGCGAAAGACCTGTTCTTTTAGCATTTCAACAAAGTCGCATTCGGTGAAAGAAACATCAAATTCTTAAAAAAAAAACAGAAATACATTCTTACTATTATATACTTTAATTCTATATTTTATTCCTTTCTGTGAAAATAGACTAAATTGAAAAATCGGCTATAGCAACACTTTGCCCACAGCACTGCAGCCATCATGTAAAAACAAAAGAAATAAGCAGAAACATGTAAAAGTTGGATGTATTTGCCACTTTAATTTTACACAATTCACATGCAGCATAAAAGTAGTAGTAGATTTATTGAAAAAACCCAAAACAAAACAAAGAAACCACTAATACTAATGTGTAATTGCATAAAAATATATATTGCAAAGCCTTATGCAAGTTTGTTTACTTTTATTCTAAAAGTGTTTGTTTGATAACTTGACTTTGTAAGTGCTTGAAGTCCACAGTTAAAAGGGAATTTATGAGGTGGTTGAAAGCTGTGTGACAATGCCTTACATCATCATCATCATTATCTACACCATTATGCGTTTCTATGATTTCCATTTGCATTAAATTATAGTAGTGGAGCTCAGTGCCACTCGTCATTTACATAAACCAAAAGGCAAGGAAGCTTTTCTAATTAATCCCCTGCTCTAACTAAATATACGTTGCAGCATTTTTTTATGTTTTCATGTTTGGAAAAAGTTAAAAGAACATCAGTGCTTGCTCAGATGGACAAACTTGTTCTTTGTCATCAACATTATCTTAATGAATATTAAAAAAAAAAAAACCTTTCTGATAAGTTGCCCTTTTAAATGAGAAGAGATTGTGACAAAGAGACAGGGAGATACGGGGTGTGGCCTCCAAGTAGATCATCACCAAGTGGTCTGCTCATTACATGGGACATCCTACAATTAAGTACGTATAGCGCTTCAGAATTTCTCTTTGCATCTACAAAGAAATGGTCACTTTTTCAAATTTATTTACAGTCTTTCAACAATAAATTATGGATTAGATCATTTGTCCATCACTGCTTATCAGAAATGCAAGTATGCATGTGTGAAGGCTCAGATGACAGTAGGGATCTGTATTACATTCAATAGCTTGCTATTGAGCTCACACCAAAGTCATAAGACCTTTATGTCATGCATGATCAATTTAAGTCAATATCTTGCACTAAGTCTCCATGATGTGCCGCTGTGGTTTGAGTAATCTGCAACAGCAGTCACCTATAAGCTTAACACAATCCTTTCAGCATTAACTCCACCAATACCATGCATTGCAAAATCAATAAAGATTAATACAGATTTTACTCTCTCGCATTTTTAATTAGATCAGGTTTGCAACCATGATAGTAACATAACTGCTCTCTCTCTCTCTCTCTCTCTCTCTCTCTCTCTCTCTCTCTCTCTCTCTCTCTCTCTCGGTTATGCTTCCCAAGCCATTTCTGTTGATGAATCTGTGCATTCAGCATGTAAGTAATGAATAATCCTGATGAAATAACTATCATCAATCAATAATAAAATATGCCTCTGAGACTACTATATATATATATATATATATATATATATATATATATATATATATATATATATATATATATATATATATATATATATATGTATATATATATATACTAGTATGTATATATATATATATATATATATATAAAAATACTAGTATGTGTGTGTGTGTGTGTGTGTATATATATACACAATAATAAGGAGTTATATGATAAATGGAGTTTCAATAGAAAGTCTTTGTCCTGTCCTTTTGTTATTTGCTCTACCAAAAAGTATTGAGCACTCTCCTACGGAAGGATCTACTCAGAAAATCCTCTATATATATATATATATATATATATATATATATATATATATATATATATATATATATATATATATATATATATATATATATATATATACATACACACACACACACACACACACACACACATACTAGTATATATATATATATATATATATATATATATATATATATAAATATATATATACACATACTAGTATGTGTGTACGTATGTATGTATGTATGTATGTATGTATGTATTGCAGGAATTATTTAAATTCAGTCCAGCAGGTCGTCAAATGTTAATCACTTTCAACTTTAATTTAAAGGCTTATCATTGTCTATTGGAGTTTGTATCTTTGGAGACTAAGCGTCGTGCTTTATTTATTTCTTTTAATAAAATTTCTCTCCTCTCCACTAGGAAAGTGTTCCTACTATTACTGTCAAGCAGACCTATGGCCCTGCCATTGTGGCAATGAACTGAGGCCAGCAAAGACAGAGACAAGTAAACAAAGCCCAGGTCTAATAATAGGCATGTGTAACCATGCAATTAGTGCAATAAGAGAAAGACAGACAGAAAATGTGGAGAGGCAGGGTGGGAATTTTCCAGATTCAACTGAAAGAAAGATGTGCAATAAGCATATATGCTCATCACTTTATGGGTGTTTCAGTTGTCTTTTACTCGCAAGCATTCAGAAGATGCAGGCAGAGAAGATGAGGGAATAGTGACACCACTGGTAGTGCTGTTTGCCAGTAATGAGGGGGTGTACTGACAGAGATCGTGCAGGGGAACAGGCTTTGATTATGCAGCTCCACTGGTTCCCACTCGTACACACACTGACCCACAAAACTAATCAGCCGAGCTGTCACATCTTCCAATCTCATCCTTGTTAAAAAAAGAAAAAAAATACCACCACCAACTTAGATGCTCTTTTAAGAAACAATCTGACTGTTTATTTTCAGTCATTGAAAAAAGATAATGAAGCTAATGTTCACATAAGGGCGAAACAGTGCTTTGGTAGAGATGAACAAAAGTGTCTTGGATGCTTGTGTGCTCCATTTATTGCCAAACATTTGTGGACCATATGACCCTAAATGCTACGTTTGTGTTTCTAACGGTGGAGGCATTTCATTTGAGAAGTACAGGAAGCCACATTTTGGCATGGCTTCTGGAGCCAGCATGTTTATTCCACAGTGAGAGCGCCAAGCCCCAGTATCCTGGAGCTGGATTTTGCAAGGTCAGCCTGTAGCACGAAGCGAGGTCTGTAGAAACAGCCTGTTGTGCACTCTGTTGGTCCATCTTTTTCATTCGCTTTCTCTTCTCCCAAAAATACCTTTGCAGAGGCTCTTCATCATGTACACTTCTCAGTGGGTTTCCAGCCACCTCCATTCGCCTAGTTGTCCATCAGAATGACAGAGCTCAGACTAACTCACTGATCCAGGCTCTGCTTTTGTGTTAGCAAGGTTAGAATAGTCAGACTGGCATTGCATCATGCAATACTTCAGGAACAGTCTCTCTGAACATCACACTTAATTGTGTTTTTCCACCAGCAGCTCCAGACACTCGTACAATATAGAATTTGTTTTTTTATTTTATAATTAGTTTGATTTGCATTCTGTGTTCCACGGTTGGGTACCTTTCCAACTATGTTTATTGTGAACCTGGAGCCACTCTATTACATCCATATCCATATTGAAAGGATGATTTGCCATATTTTGTGTAATCGACTCCCCGAAGCTGACTCACCCAATAGCTATATAGAATAATAAATGAAGCCTGGTCTGTACCAACAATAGTAGCCTTAGAACAGACTTTGAACATAAATACATGAATTTCACAGCATTTCAAATGCATTACTTTTTTGTATTGCAATATACATTCATATCAACTGTTATAACTGAAAACGTACAAGATGAAAAAAATAAGTAAACTAATTACATGGGTAGCTTTCAGCCATAGACTGGCAGGGTGGGATAGTGGTAAGAAGCCCTTCTGCTTCACAGCAAGCTGCAGCGTTCAAGACCTGTTCCCGGCAAGGGTGCTTCTGTGTGGAGTTTGCATATTCTCCAGTTTCCTTACAAAATTAAGGACATGCACATCAGACTATCTAAACTATTCAAAATTGCCCCGAAGTGTGAATGTGAATGGTTGCGTATGTTGGTCCTGCGATGGTCTGGCGAACTGTTTAGGGTGTACAGTTCACCCAAAGTCAGCCAAGATAGGTTTCAGCTTCCTGTGACCCTATTATGATCAAGTAATTAATATATAAACATCAAGAGATATGCTGGAGAGGTTTTGAGTAGAGTGTAATACTTCTAGTTGGCCTGTTGTTTGTGAAATTGAGGACGGCTGAAAAAAGTAAATGTATTAATGACTAGATATACAGGGATGCTTTCTGTAATACCGTAAAGCACTCTAGTGTGTGTGTGTGTGTGTGTGTGTGTGTGTGTGTGTGTGTGTGTGTCTAGGATCTAAATATTTGACAGTTTGTACTGTACTTGACATTTGGCTGGTGTGAAAAAAGAAAACTGTTTTGATTCGTCTTTAACAAAATAGCCACAAGGTTTACATTTGAGTAGTTGTGTGTGTGTGTGTGAGTGCGTGTGTGTGTGTGTGTGTGTGTGTGTGTGTGTGTGTGTGTGTGTGTGTGAGAGAGAGAGAGAGAGAGAGAGAGAGAGAGAGAGCGCGCACATGTGTGTGTGTGCATGCGCATGTTGGAAATGAGAATAAGGAAGTGATAGAAGATAGGGTGGAGTGAGTGGGTGTAAGGGGACATGTTAAGGCAGTATTATTTGACAGCTTTTACCTTGTGGGGACCTTTGGTTGCTCTCTCTGAACTGACTTTTTACTTTTTAAAGTAAAACTTGAGTTTTTCATTAAAAAGAAAAAAGAGCCCACAGGTTTCCTTGTGTGTGTGTGTGTGTGTGTGTGTGTGTGTGTGTGTGTGTGTGTGCACGCGCGAGTGTGTGTGTGTGTGTGTGTGTGTGTGTGTGTGTGTGTGTGTGTGTGTGTGTGTGTGTGTGTGTGTGTGTGTGTGTGCTTTTGCGTAGGCATGTACTTTTATAGACAGGCAGTTTCTCTTATATCTTGAATGAATGCCTGACAGTAGCATCCAGATGGCAAATGAGCAATTTTCATTACTTGTATTGTTGAGCTCCACTTAAGTCATGAATCTAGTCTTACAAATCAATAAGCTTCTCATCTTATGGGACCGAGACACAATTTATCCTAGAGACGTAATAGATATAAAAGTGCATTCAAATTCTCTCAAAGACACTGATGATCTATTTCTTATAGCATAAACAGGCACAAATAAGCATCACAGACCTTTATGATCGCACAGAAATGAAGGAAGGAAGGAACCTTTTTAGATTTGTTGTATAATTATATTCAAATATATTTATATATATATATATATATATATATATATATATATATATATATATATATATATATATATATATATATATACACGCACAACACTCACAACACTCTCATTCACACCCATTTCACTGAGGATCAATGGAAAATGTCTGTTTGCAGGAACGATGTGTGTGTGTGTGTGTGTGTGTGTGTGTGTGTGTGTGTGTGTGTGTGTGTGTGTTTAGCTCAATGCAGGTAAATATGCCATAGAGCTTCAACTATTGGCCTCACGTTGCCTTTTTACTAGTGACTCCAAGGTTTCCCTGAGTTCACATAGCATTTGATTGATCTCTGTGGCTCACATAGCTGAAGCTTTACTCCAAGCAAATATGCTAAAGCAGCTGCTGAGCTTTTATACATAATCAGTGTTATGCTAAGTTAACATCAACGATGACTCACATTAATGGCTTAAAAAGGCTAAAACCAACCCGTCATTAATAAATAAAAGAAAAATCAATAATAGGTTTGATTTTAAGCATCTACCTTATCTGATCTGTCGTTAACTACAGCTTAAAGCGCCAGTCTTTTGTGCTGGTAGATATATTGCCAAAACTGACAGAGATCACTCTTTTCTTTGTCTCTAGAACCCTTCGTAAAATTTTCTTTGATAATATCAAAAAGCCTTCACCTGAAACTCTGGCTAGTAAAGGGTTAATGATGCAAAAAGCCTTTCTGATATTATAATTATAGAAAGTAGGGATATAGAGGAACATAACAAAGTAATTTTATTTAATTCCATAGAGGGCACACTGAGTTATGGCCTGAAGAAAATGTACCAAAACAGCATTTTTGCAAAAAGACTGCACCCTATACAAAAGCGCCCAAACTAAGCCACTGCCATTCGTGCACATTCAGAAAGCAAAGGTCCCCACCTGTCCAAATATACATAAATAAACCAGGAATAATCAGGGTGCAGGCAGATGGAGGTCCCCATATGCAGCCCAAAAAAGTAAAAATTCATGCTTTGAGGCACCATTATGCCTCAAAAACACTAACATTATTTAAAAGATTCTAGCTGATTCATTGAAATCATGAAATCACTGAGGTTGCATGACAGCACATGGTCAACTCAAAGTCAAAAACAAGTTTTAGTGCTGGAGTTTCAGTTCATAAATTAATTTTCTCTAACCACTTAATCCTAATTAGGGTCACGGGGAGGCTGGCGCCCATTCCAGCCAACTCCGGGCGAGGGCAGCATACACCCTGGACAGCTCGCCAGGCCATCGCAGGGTGGAAACACGCCGATGGCGTTGCAGCCTACTCTTGTGGAAAGTCAGCAATGGTTCTTTTACTTGCCTCACACCATAGACAGTGAGAGACATAGCCGGCCTTTGATAATCCAGTTAACTGCACTGGGGGGGACAGTGGCAACCTTGTGAAGAGTGGGACTCAAACCCCCAACCTTTGGATCAGCGATCCAGCATCCTACACCACTAGGCCACCACTGCCCATGAGCAATCCTATTTAAGGCATTTTTTTTCTTAGAACAACCCTAAGCATGAAGGGTAATTTATCACTGTCCCCCCCCCCCCCAGTGCAGCTAACTGGGTTATCAAAGGCCGGCCATGTCTCTCACTGTCTATGGTGTGAGGTTCATGTAAAAGAACCATTGCTGACTTTTGACAAGAATAGGCTGCAAAGCTATCAGCATGTTTCTGCCCTGCGATGGCCTGGCGAGCTGTCCAGGGTGTACTCTACCCTCGCCTGGAGTCGGCTGGGATGGGCACCAGCCTTTCCGCGACCCTAATTAGGATTAAGCGGTTACAGAAAATGAACTGAAGGACTGCTCATGCTTTTAAACAACTGTGCAAAACTTGTAAATGGTATTGTGCAAGTGTTTTGGGTTCATGCAATCAGTCATTGACACAACTAAGTCATTTGATGACTTGATATTGCGTTTTGTAAACTTTAGTGAGGCTTGAATGTTTTTCTTTGTTTGTTCTTTCTTTTGTTTTTATATGGACACCTTCCAAACCGCGGTCTTGATGACTGTTTCACTTTCCTGACTGATATCTTTTAATAATGAGAGCACTTTACACATGAAGTCAGGTAAATCCTAATGTCATTAAATGTCGGGGGGGGGGGGGATGTCAGAAGAGCTGAACTTTATTTGAGGTTAATGAAAGATACTTTAATTGATAGCAGGTGCATACTGAATACTATTTAATGTGATATTTAGTGTGTGTTCCTGTACAGCAAAGCTACATCCGCAATTATAAGAGGCTGTGCACAATTTGTACAAACACATTATTTTAAGTTCTTATTTGTCCCCAAATTAATTCCCCTGTATGCATGGTTTAGTTTAATTACACAGTGTATAGATCACATTATAGATGGAAACAGTTCTAAACTTATTGATGTTGGGCTTTTTTACATCATATCTTTTAAATTATATAAATTCAGCCTTCTTTTTCATTGGATTCTGACAACTATGTCACAGTTTCAAGCTGCTTGGAATTCCATTTAGGAGAAACAATGATCAGAAGGCTCAAAGAGTAGTTCCATCAGACTCTGATTGTAGCTAACCATTCCAATGTTTAACTCATCATTTACAAGTGATCATGGGGAAAGGCCCATTGACGTTCGAGAAAGAGCGAATGACAGCCCGGAAAGATGGGATGCTATAGTGTTAGGGTTAGCACCCCAAAGCACTGCACCCACAACGCTACAAGTTCACTACAGAGAGAATACCTCCAAGCAGACCGAGGAGGAGGGGGGGGGGGATAATCTGCTACCCCAGACAGATAGCACAGATTCTGACCAGGACAATGGCACATAGACTATGAGAAGAACAACAGTAACAGTACTAGATGAGGTAAAGCGAAGATGCAACAGCTTCGGTGGTCTCTTCAAAAATGAGCATGGAGTGAAAATCCAGTATGGCAACAACAACACAAAGCTATCAGTGGTTCACAGAAATCTATCTGAGTTTACACAAAAAGCTCATCAGTCGTCAGAGGTTCTGGACCAGGACTCAAACCACAGCACCCAGGACCTCCCAGTTCTAGCCACACATGGCACTAGAGTAGAGACTGGATTCACCAAAGAAACAAAGTTGGAGAAAAAGCCACTGCTGAACTTGCCACCAGCATTAGACCGCAGATGGAAACAGCTGGATGAGAGCTTTGATGTTATCCTAGACAACACCTTGAAAGGAGATGCAGTCAACAAGTATAAAGACCATGACCCAAATTGTTTTCCAAGAAAGTCTTGCAACCATTGGTGTTAAAGAGGCCAAGAAAGAAAGACCAAAAGCAGGTCCTAACAGAAGACAACTCCAGATTGCTTCTCTGCGCAGAGATCAGCGGAGTATCAAGAAAAGATGGCTCAAGGCAGTAGGTATAGAGAAAGCAGGGCTAGAAGAGCTCCACTCCGAGCTGCACAAGAAGCTTCTTCAACTCCGCAGAGCAGAAACACTTCGGAGGAATTACAGTATAGGGAGAAAAGAAGGAAAATACGGGCATTCTTGAGAAGCCCCTTTAGATTCACATCCTTTAGGGGAAAGCCAAAGAGTGTAAGGTTAACATGCTCAAGGGAAGAAGTAGAAGATTGTACCAGAGTTTCGCACAGTGATCCAGAGACAGACAGTCCACTCAGGGAATGCCCTTTCCAGTTACTTCTGCCGGAACCCCATACTCCCTTCAATATGTCAGATTTCACTTTTGATGAGGTCAAGACGGTTTTGAAGAAAGCTCGATCAGCATCAGCACCAGGGCTATCAGGCACAACATATAAGATCTATAAGAACTGTCCCAAGATTCTGTGTGAGATATGGAAGAAAAAACATTTGCCAAGCACATGGACACTAGGAGAAGGCTGCTTTGTACCCAAGGAATTGAACTCATCATTGTTATCCCACTTCAGAGAGATTTCTTTGCTGGACGTTGAGGGGAAGATCTTTTTGTCAATAGTAGCAAAGAGAATGACATCTTACCTGCTAGCAAATGAATTTGTGGACCCAAGTGTGCAAAAAGGAGGAATCCCAGGCCATTCAGGATGCCTCAAGCACACCACAGCAATCAGCCAGCTGATAAAAGAAGCAAAGAGACACAAGAAGACCCTTGCAGTGGTATGGTTAGATCTCACCAAAGCCTACCCAAGCGTACCACATCAGCTTATTCGAGCAGCTCTACAACACTATCTCATACCACAAGATCTTGTTGTAATAGTATGCACTACATCAATCATCTCCAGATGCGTTTCACGGTTGGAGATTTTACCACCAGTTGGCAGAGGCTGGCGAAAGGTATCATGGCAGGATGCACAATATCGGTCATCATCTTCGTAGCAACCATGAACTTAATTCTTAAAGCTGTAGGTAAAGAATGCAGTGGTCCCTTGGCCGAAGATGGTACAAGACATCCACCATGTCGAGCATTCATGGATGACATCACAATTAGAACCTCATCATTCGCAGGGACAAGGTGGATATTAACAGGGCTAGAAAGAGCAGCCAATTGGGTGAGAAATGAATTCAAGCCCTCAAAATCAAGAAGCTTGTGCATACATAAAGGAGGGCTGTCTAAGAACACCTTCAGCATTCAAGGCGAAAAGATCCCAACCATACAGGATGAACAGATAAAATGCCTTGGTAAGAATTATGATAGCTTCCTGAAAGACATCAACAACATCAAGGCGGTCAAGCAACAACTAAAGAACTGGCTTCAAGCCATAGACAACAGCCAATTGCAGGGAAGGTTCAAGGTGTGGTGCTTCCAGTACGGCATTATACTGCAGTGCATTGACTGCAGTGGCCCTTCTTGCTATATGACATTCCCATATCTGCAGTTGAAGCCATTGAAAGACTCTGCAGCAAGTTTCATCAAAGATGGCTAGGGCATCCACCTAGTTTCAGTGCAATCAACATTCACAGCAAGTCTGCCAAACTAACACTACCAGTGACCTCTCTAGTGGAAGAATTCAAGGTCACAAAAGCACAAGCCGTAACCACGCTACGCACATCCAAAGACAAGAAGGATAACCTATCAGGAGAAACCATCAAGAGCAGAAGGAAGTGGAAGCCTCAGAGAGCAGTCACAGATGCGGAAGAACAACTAAAGCATCAAGAGATAGTACAGACGCCTCGGTCTGGGAAACTACCATTCCCACCATTGGAGCAGAGCCAATAATAAACAGAAGAGGGAGCTAGTTGTACAACATATATGGGAAGCAGAAGAAATGGATTGCAGAGTCAAAGCAGTAGGGCTCGCAAATTAGGGCAGTTGGGTTCAGTGGGACGCTGCATTAGATAGACCCCTATCATGGAAAGAACTCTGGGGAACCGACCAGGGGAACTAAGCTTCCTTCTTAGAGCTTTCACTGATCTCTTGCCAACTCCAAGCAACCTTAAGATCTGGGGAATAGAAGACAGTGCAACATGCAAGCAATGCAGTATGAACTTTTGCACATTGAACCACATCCTATCTGCATGTCCAAAGGTACTTTGGGTACAGGGTCTGCAAAGCTTCCTCAGATCCATTGAATCCTTCAAGGGGCACGAGACTGGGAGATGCAGGTCGACATTAGTAAAAGATCGGTTTTCCCCGAAGAGGTGGCAACAACATCACTGCGATCAGATACCATTCTTCTGTCAAAAAAGGGAAGACAGACTTGATATTGCCCATCAACTAAAGAAAGAACATACCAAAATTTGATCAATGAGGCACAGTTCAAAAGATGGCTTTTTCCTGTGGAGGTCGGGTGTAGAGGTTTCCCATCTTCATCAGTATGTTATTTCCTGTATAAATTAGCCATGCTTCCAAATCAGGTGAAGCAAGCTATCAAGGAGATTGACGCAGTAGCTGAGAGTTGTTCCAGATGGCTGTGGTTGAAGCGAAACAACTGGTGTCCTTCTGTGAGTGAGGGCTAGGTTTTTCACAACTAGCCTTCATTGCTCCACTCAGGTGAAGTGTCCAGGTTAAGGGGCGAAACACTGATGATCCTGAGCTACCTGCTGATGACACAGAGGGACGCACATAAGAATATTGGAATTCCATTTAAGTGAAACAATCATCAGAAGGCTCAAAGAGTAGTTCCATCAGACTCTGATTGTAGCTAAGCATTCCAATGTTTAACTCATCATTAGTAATGTATTGTATATTTTGGATTTGGAAATACAGGGATCCCTCTATTTCCGCGGTTAATTGGGATAGAGATCCCCCATGACCACTGATTTTCGCGATATAGGATTGAACCCCCCCCCCCCTGACTGACGTATACAGGTACATACATGTATATGTGTATATAATGTCACTAAATACATATTCAACGCTATAAATGCTTATATTAACAATTACACATTCAAAAATTATGCATAAGATGTAAATAAAATATAAATACACACACATACAGACATGTGCACACAGATGGGTTTTGGGTTGTTTTTTGTTTTTGTTTATTTGGGGGTTTTTTTTTTGCATAATTGGCCTTGTTTTGTGGCATTTTCCTTAACCGTGTCCTCTATTCTTCCCTAAATTTCCTTATTTTTTTAATTCAATGAATATTTTTTTAAGAAACCACGATGCACTGAACCCCCTATGAATTCAAGTGCAAAGTAGCGAGGGATCCCTGTATTGTCTATATTTTGGATGAAACAGTGGAATAATGGTTAGCATGTCTTCCTTACAGCAAGGAATTCTAGGATTTGACTCCTAGGTTCGGCGATGGGTTTTGGGTTCCTTCAGGTACTCCAATTTCCTTCCACAATCCAAAGATTAGCGCATTAGGTTAAATGGCTGTTCCAGATTGTCTCTAGTTGTGAGTGTATGTGTGTGTGTGTGTGGGGGGGGGGGGGGGGGGTGATGGACTGATGAGCTGTTCAGGGTGTATCCCGCCATCACCTAGAGTTGGCTGGGACAGGCTCCGTGAACGAATGAATGTATATTTTTAAACTGTCCCTAATAAACTGACACTGGGAAAAATGGTACAAGGCGGCTGCAGACAGGATCCCTTTGATTTCTCACACTCTAATAATGCCGATTTAATGTTAATAATTGGAGAAATTGTTTTCATTTGCCAGTTTCTGACCATAAAGGCATAAATCCAATCTATTGCACCTTCATAACTCTGCCCTCATTAGTAAAATTAGTCAGCTAACCCATTTGCCTTTAAAATGAACTGGAACAAAGAAAGGAGGTAGGTGGATCAGCACAGCACCAACACTGAGGATGAAATGTAATTTTAATTAAATCCTGCCTGCCAGTTGGCCTTATCTCCCTGTTGTGAGAGTCGAAAATGTCTCCAAACGGCTCATACCTTTCTACAATAAAACTGATATTAAAAAACGATAGTCCTTTTTCAATGTCTTTCTCATAAACATGAACTTGGGAATACCTTTTTATTGGGTAGAAGGATAGCTCAATGTCGTCAAATTCCCAATGGGGGAAAAGGCTATTTCTAATCATTGTATGTACAAAATGGTAATGGTATGTCAACATATATGTTAGTACTATTTTGAGATACTTTCCAATATGCCTGTAGGCAGCTTTATACAGCCTTTTCCATTCTATAGAGAAAAATAAAGTATTTAATTCATCCTCTTTTTTTTTCTCATGATGTGTCATGTGTCAGGAATGCACCCCACATAGTATTCATAGCATCCAGCAAGCACATATACATGCATACTCGGCTGAGGGGTAAGTTGGAATATAAGTATAGAACATCTCTATGACAGGCTTTAAAAAACACACTGAAATTTGTTGACACCTGACCTTAAGAATCATATGTGTTTACAGAACATCCCTATCCAGACTCCTGTAGTCCATCCTTGCTGTTCTACTTTCCACTTGACTTTGGAGCAAGGCAGTGTGAATTGATGTTCATTCACCCACAAGAGCAATAATGAGATCAGCTACTGACGTTTGGATAATAAAGAGTTCTGGGGTGCAGTCGGTGTTCCAGTTTATCAATAACGTGTACCCTGGGATTGAGGTAAGGTCTATGTAGGAATGCTTGAGCACTTTCACACTGGTTTATACCCATGTCAGGTAGACAGTGCTATAATTGTCATTTTAGGAACGTTACAACTACTGGATAATTAATTCATTCATTCATTTTCCAAAGCACTTCACCCTACTGCTGTAGGGTCACAGGAAGGCTGGAGCCTATGTCATGATTCTGCATGTTTCGCCACAAAGGGAGCTGTTTTTGTTTCAGGGAGCTGGGGTTTGTTTTTCTGTGTTTTTTTTTTTTTCCATGTGTCTCTCCAGGCTGACAGGTGTGGCCTTGCCTCCCCGCCTCCCCCTCCCAATTATCTCCTCACACCTGTTCCTCATCTACACTCCTATTTACTCCAGCAAGCCATCTCCCCTGTGTTGGTTCATTGATGTTGTCACTAGCTGTGATTCTGGCTGCACCAGCTCCAAGATCATGCCGCTTGTCTGTCTACCTGCCAGCCCTGCCTCAGCAAGTTCTACCAGCCTGCCACTAGTATCTAGATCTTGTATCTGGTTTCTGATTTTCTGCTGCCTGAGAGCTCAAAATAAAAGTCTCATTTTTCTCACCTCCACTCAGCCTCGTCTGGTCCTGCATTTGGGCCTTATCTAATATGCCTGCACTGTGAAAATCTAACTTGGACACATGGTACATCGTGAACAGCTCACCAGTCTATTGCAAGGCCAATACACTCACACCAAGGGGCAAACTAGAACAGCTATTTAGCATAATGTTCAAAAAATGCAAGAATGGGAAGATCATGTAAACTCCATACAGAAATGCCCTTGCCAAGCCTAGGATTGGATTTCTTGCATGGTGGACATGGTAAAAATTATACCTCAACGCTGCCCACTATTGCAGAATTATTTATCCAAATTTATAAATCAATATCATGAAGAAAAGGGGACAAGGATTTGATTCTTGGGAACTTCTTTTGTAAAAGGCACTAAAAATATAATGTAATTAACTGGACCAAAACTTGGCAGAGAAAAAGTAATTAAAGTGTAAGAAATATCAGTAGAAGACAAGGGGATTTCTTCACACTTGGTACAGCACCAAAGACTTAGAGAATAAAAATATTAAGTGCACCAAAGGCACCAAAGTGTGAGAGGTCCTTGCTAGCGTACAAGAACTGCCTCTCTCTTATATAACTGAAATAAAGAATGGACATCAGAATAGAAAGGGTAATGAAGATTGTTGTGACAAGGTAGATTGGTAATTGAAAGGCATTCAATCCTTCTATCAGTTTGGAGAGAAAACCCTGGAGATTCGAAAATGGATCTATAATTACATCCAAAAGAAAGATAGTGTAATCTGATTTGGCCTGCCAGAATTAGTTCTACCAATTGGTGTGCAATGATAAATATTAAACAACTATTTAATCGTTATTAATGTCACTAATCATTATAGTATTCCCTGAATGATGGTGATAGATGATCAATGGCATAAGTAGATTTTATTTAGACAGCGCTTTAAAGGGTTTTCATTTTGGCATATGTGACCCTTTCCTCACCCCTTTCTTTGTCAAGCCTTAATTTGCTGATAGATTGGCTGTCATTCCTAGCTTTGACAATTGGCTTGGCTCATCCCTAAAAGGCCCTTTGCTCGTTGAAAAATCGTTTATTTTACCAAATGGAATCCAGAGCTGTACATCATGACAAACCGATTCATCTGGATTATAAAGAAGATACCGGAAGAGTCAGTTATACACACACATACACAAATAACCATCACTGGATTGGGGGCATCAGGTCAAGGCTATGCTATAAAAAAAGGCCCACACAGTTGAATTTTAATGAGTAGAGGAGGTAAATGGCATTGGGCAAGTCACTGACTGAAGATACACAATGTATATGTGACAAATACTGTATAGGCAAGTTTTATACATGCTTCATGGAACTCCTAAAGAAATCACTTAGGGGCATACAATGCAGTATTCTAGGCTAGAGAGAATCACAGTAAATGAGTAGTAATCAAGGAAAATGACTACAAAATTATACCCACAGGAATGAGCCTATTTGCATATAAAGAGAGTCGGGAAAAAAAAGAAAAAAGAAAAAAGGAACAATGCCAAATAATATGGGTGAGCTGTCCAGGGTGTAATTTTCCGTCACCCAGAGTCGGCTGAGATGGGCACCATCCTGCCTGCGACCCTAATTAGGATTAAGGTAAGGTAAAGTCCTCTGGGCTTTTTACACCCGAGCCATAGTGGCTCATCAGGCCGGTGGTTATCCCCGGTTTCCATAGCATGAAGCAACTAGGAGTACAACTCCTCCTGAATGGGACGCCAGTCCATCTCAGTACCTTCCCAGTATATTTTTACTGAAATATTTCAGATAAAAATATTGAAATATTGAAATATTGATGAAATATTTTTACTGTCGGTGAACAGAGCAATATAAATGGGTACCAGTATATTTTTACTGGTACCCATTTATATTGCTCGGTGAACAGAGGCACATTTGTGGTTGGGACCTTGCCCAGAGGTCTTAGCACAGTGGGGGCCTAACTGGGATTTGAACACCAACCTCCCGATAATGAACGCAGCACCCTAACCACTATGCCACCGGCCCCACTATTAGGATTAAGCTTTTCATAAAATGAGTGGATGAATAAATATGGATGTGAGCAAAAATATGTGTTATACAAGTGTATAAAAAACAGTATTGTATCATGTAATGTAAAACTGCTGTTTTATGAAGCTTCAATTATTCTAAGAAAATAAAAGATAAACATTATATCATTCAATTTCTGAACTGCTTAATCCTAATTAGGGTCGTGGGGAGGCTGGAGCCGATCACAGTTGACCATTGGCGAGGTCGGGGTACACCCTGGACAGTTTGCCAGGCCATCGCAGGGCCAACACTCACACAACCTTCCGTACTCACACTCACACCTAGGGGCAATTTGGAACAGCCAATTAACCTATTGTGCATGCTTTTGGACTGTGGGATGAAACCAGAAGACCTGGAGGAAACCCATGCAAGCACAGGGAAAAAATGCAAACTCCACACAGAAACGCCCAAGCTAGGCATCGAATACAAAATCTTCTTGCTGTGAGACGGACATGCTAAACATTACAAAACATGAAAATATCAGCAGCATTATAAAAAATGCTAAGAAGTATTGTTAATTATACGTGCATGTCATTTTATCAAGATTGTCACATTCACATTACTAATGTACTGCCAGAGAAGGAAGTGGAGAATGACAAGTAGGGAATGAGAAAGGTAGAATAAGAAAGGCAAGAGAGAGAAAGCGCACAGCAGATACACCTTCCAGGGTAACACAATATGAAAAGTGTGAGCAGGACCTACAAAGAAAATGCAGATGTGGCTTTTTTTTTCTTTTTTTTTTACAAGATGTAAGTCTCAGATTTCTTGAAATAAGTCACCGTAGCAGTATCACTCTGTACTAGATGAAGAAAAGTCTCTGTGAGCATGACACACTCTGTCAAATGAACCAAGCTCTGTATGTGGAAGTATGTCATCCAGAAAACACAGACAGGATAAGACAAGCATGCTCAGTGAAACTGGACAGGTAAAGGTAAGGAAAACATTCCACTGTCTTTATCTTAAACTGCTCAGTTTGGGTGACTCTACATCCACTGTAGCTTCAGATTCCTATTCATGGCTGACAGGAGAGGAGCCTGAAGTGAACTTCTGCTGTTGGAGACCACTGGCTGTCAAGGTTCTAGCCTATGTGTTATATGTTCAGACATGATTTTCTGCTCAAGACAATAGGGAAGAGTAGGTATGTGAGTGACTGTAGTCATTGGGTCAGGCCAGACAATTATCCACAAGGACAGAGGTTTATTAGAGGTTAGAGCTCTAGGTTACTGATCACAAGGTGCCAATTCAAGCCCTAGTCCAACCAATGTTGAGCTCTTCTTTGAATTGATATATAAAGCAGATATAAGAATATGCAGGAAACTGTATGAAGAGGTTATATTAAGCTCTGATAAAATGGAGGACCAAGCCCCCATTTTTTAACGATGGTTTGGTTCCTGCCCTTCCGGCGAATCATGAAAATCCATGAGTTATTGGCGAGGTTTTAAAACCTTATGCAGTGGTACCTCACCTTACGAAAGACCCAACAAACAAAAAATTCAAGTTACGAACCTAAAATTTCTGTCTCTGGATACGAAAAAGATTCACGCTACGAAACAGGACATCTCAAAAATTCAAGCAATGCGTGCTCGGCTTTTGTTCTGAAATTGGCACGATATAGTTGCTTTCCTTTTGGCTATCTCCCAACACACCGCCCCGCTGGCCTCCCATTGGCGAGGAGGGAGCTGCATCTCCATGATATCGATGATGCTTTTCATTTACTTTCAACCCATTGTTCGTCACGGAGTTAACACGCATAAAGGACAGAGTTTTTCGAGTGTGCTCATTGCAACTTTATTTTTCGTCATTCATCATGGGCCCCGAGAAAGTGATTCCCAGTGCGAGTGAAAAGAAGAAGCGGGCTCATGGCATGCGGTTGAGTGATATCGCAAAGGAATATGGCCGAAACCTGTCTACCATTGGTACGATATTGAAGCAGAAGGAGGCCTTAAAAGGTATAGAATCATCCCTTGAATATCGCGGACAATGCAGACCGGACCTGGCCGCGATCTTCGAAAAACCGTGAAGTAGGAACGCCCCCGCCCCCACTTCCTTACCAGAAGCTAGAGAAAATGCAGGCATTTGAGTGGCATCATAGGGCTTAAATAATAATAAAAAACACACACACAAAAAAAAATTACTTCGAAATTCAGGCAATCATGTTGATAACTTGCGTGCAAATTTAAATAAGCTTCAGGTCTGCACAAAACTGGAATGGAAACCCATTTAGACAGTGTTTTATTGGCATCAACTTCAATGATATCTTCAACACCAAGGTTGAGAAACAATAAAATAAATATGAGATTATAAGGAAATAAAGTGAGATCAGGGCTTGAACCCCCAACCTTCGGAGCAGTCAGCCAGCACCCTGCCACTGGACTACCACTGCCCATGCTCATAATTTATTGTTTTCATTGTTTCTCAACCTTGATGTTAATCTTGGTGCCGCTAACCGGGTTATCAAAGGTCAACCAAGTCTCTCACTGTCTGTGTTGGAGACAGTGTTGAAGAATCACTCAGAGTTGGCTGAGATGGGCGCAGCCTCACCATCACCCTAATTAGGATAAAGTGGTTCAAAAAATGAATGACTGAATAAAATTATGAGAAGTGTTTTAAAAGGTAGGGGACAAACAATACATCCTGTGAGCAGTAATAAAAATTGTTGTGCACTAAAGAGATATGCATGTCTCATAATTTGGACAGTATGAATACACTGTGCATATAAATCGTTGCCATTGCTGCAATATCAAATGAATCAGAATCACTGATTATAGCAATAGGCTGACACTGATGATTGATGATACGCTGTTCGGCCAAAAAAAAAGTTACACACAAATATGTTGTTCCTTTTTTCATCTTTCAGCACATTATCATGCCATTGTTTCAACAAACTTAAGCAACATAACATTTAGTGTCCAGTGTCCAGTGTCCAGGCTCATTTCTCACCAACATCTGGAACTGATGAGGGAAAAATTGAACCCCTCCATAAAGTCTTCTTCAGCACATCCTGAAAAGTTTCAATAGAGTTAAGGTCAGGACTCTGGGGGCCAATACTGTATATACCGTATTCGATGTGATAAGCGCCCAGGGAGCTTAAAAAATTGGAGTGGGTGGGTGTTTATTAAAATGATTACCAGTGGAGTGGAACAGGTAAGTGCTTATTACCATAGAGGTGGAAAACATGAAAAATAGCAGAACAATAAAAGAGTTTTACTGGTATTTATATTATTCATTTTGTGGTATCAATCAAATTACTTACATGAAAGCTGAAAATAAACAGAAAACAGCATATATTTTTTAAAAGACCCTTTCATTTTTCCTCCAGGTTCTGTTCCTTTACATATTTTCCCCGACATAAAATCAAGCCAATCAACATGAATGCCAACTTTAGCACATGGCCCTTTCAACCAATCAACTCAAAAGTCAACGTTAGCAAATAGTATTGAAAACCACATGGCCAGGTCTTTAAATGTATGAAGTTAGTGAGCAGGAGAATCAGGTGAAAAATACTCTTCATCACAATTTGATAGGTCCATATCTGGCTCGTTGCTCCATTCATTCAGAGCATTCCATAGTTTTGCTGTATCAGTTTCTAATGGTTCATCGGTTGTTGGACATTTACCAAGAGAACACAACAAAATATATCCCTGTTTTTTAAAGCACGGCATCAAATGTGTTGTTACTGATGGACATTATAGACATTCCCCACTGGAAGAGGGCCTTGAAATATTGTGTAAACTCACTTTTACAGGCCTCATTTTACGGTTGCAGAGACTGATCGAATTAAATTGGTAAGTTTGATTAGACATAAGATCAAAAGCATGAGGGGGGGTGGAGCAGGACACTTATTACGTCAAATACGCTATCTTAAAATGATTCCTCATGTTCCCTGAATCACTATTTATATATATATGAGTTCCCATTTTATATCCGTGCCATCAGGGAAGAAAAAGTCCACTGATGTGATAACCAGCTCATTCAGTACATTCATTCAGCTGACTTCATTTTTTCACCATACTGTACCAGTCCTTCTCAAAAAATTAGCATATTGTGATAAAGTTTAGTTTTTTCTGTAATATACTGATAAAAATTAAACTTTCATATATTTTTGATTCATTGCACACCAACTGAAATATTTCAGGTGTTTTATTGTTTTAATACTCATGATTTTGGCATACAGCTCATGAAAACCCAAAATTCCTATCGCAAAAAATTAGCATTTCATGTTCAGGTAGTCTAAACGAGCTATTAACCTAATCATCTGAATCAACCAATTAACTCTAAACACCTGCAAAAGATTCCTGAGGCTTTTAAAAACTCCCAGCCTGGTTCATTACTCAAAATCTGCAATCATGGGTAAGACTGCCGACCTGACTGCTGTCCAGAAGGCCATCATTGACACCCTCAAGCAAGAGGGTAAGACACAGAAAGAAATCTCTGAGCGAATAGGCTGTTCCCAGAGTGCTGTATCAAGGTACCTAAGTGGGACGTCTGTGGGAAGGAAAAAGTGTGGCAGAAAACGCTGCACAACCAGAAGAGGTGACCGGACCCTGAGGAAGATTGTGGAGAAGGGCCGATTCCAGAACTTGGGGGACCTGTGGAAGCAGTGGACTGGGCTACAGGTGCCCATTCCCCAGGTCAAGCCACTTTTGAACCAGAAACGGCGGCAGAAGCGCCTGACCTGGGCAACAGACAAGCAGCACTGGACTGTTGCTCAGTGGTCCAAAGTACTTTATTCGGATCAAAGCAAATTTTGCATGTCATTCGGAAATCAAGGTGCCAGAGTCTGGAGGAAGACTGGGGAGAAGGAAATGCCAAAATGTCTGAAGTCCAGTGTCAAGTACCCACAGTCAGTGATGGTCTGAGGTGCCATGTCAGCTGCTGGTGTTGGTCCACTGTGTTTTATCAAGGGCAGGGTCAATGCAGCTAGCTATCAGGAAATTTTGGAGCACTTCATGCTTCCATCTGCTGAAAAGCTTTATGGAGATGAAGATTTCATTTTTCAGCACGACCTGGCACCTGCTCACAATGCCAAAACCACTGGTAAATGGTTTACTGACCATGGTATTACTGTGCTCAATTGGCCTGCCAACTCTCCCGACCTGAAGCCCATAGAGAATCTGTGGGATATTGTGAAGACAAAGTTGAGAGACACCAGACCCAACACTGTGGATGAGCTTAAGGCCGCTATCGAAGCATCCTGGGCCTCCATAACACCTCAGCAGTGCCACAGGCTGATTGCCTCCATGCCACGCCGCATTGAAGCAGTCATTTCTGCAAAAGGATTCCCGACCAAGTATTGAGTGCATAACTGAACATAATTATTTGAAAGTTGACTTTTTTGTGGTAAAAACACTTTTTTTTATTGGTCGGATGAAATATGCTAATTTTTTGAGATAGGAATTTTGGGTTTTCATGAGCTGTATGCCAAAATCATCAGTATTAAAACAATATTGAAATCCTATATTGAATATTGAATACCTGAAATATTTCAGTTGGTATGCAATGAATCTAAAATATATGAAAGTTTAATTTTTATCAGTACATTACAGAAAATAATGAATTTTATCACAATATGATAATTTTTTGAGAAGGACTAGTATTACGGTTGCTGAGCCTCAACCTGAGCAACTGGAGCAAAAATGGCATGCTGCGATCAAAATTTTTTATAGTCTGCAACTTTTTTGGCCAGGCAACGTATTACTATTAGAAAGTGCACCTAACAAATGAGGAATGGATTTATAAGCTTTATTAAAGAGAATACAAGCTGATTTACTGGAAATTGACAACAGGGGGGGGCACATAAAGTCCTAACTTGAGACAATGCACAATAAACACTACATTATTTTCAAGCTTTGCATTTATTTTTTAAAATAATTTTTAAAAAAAAACTTGCATCATTTCATCTTCCAGTTCTTTGTGGAGAATATATGCCTGAAAGGTGAAATTTGTTTGATCTGTAACATATGTTTTTCAGTCACTTAATATGCATTAAACGTGCACACTTTGATCATTGTGCATGGAGTCATTTGTTTAAAAATACAATGTGGAATGCATGGAGCGCAGCGGTTTACTGTATAACCTCACAGGGGGTTGCAATGGTAAACTGAATAACACTGAGTGAGTCGCCAAACTGTGAAACAGTACAACACGCTTATATCCTCCAGTTTCTCATATCAAACCACAAACCCTTACTGAATTCTAAAACCTACAGGCCACTCAAAGTGAGAGTTTAATTATGAGGTATAGTTGAGTGGAAATGCTTTGACAGTATAGACAAAATGACCAAGATGGAATTTTTTTATGAGGACTATTGGATATTGTTATATTTTTTTATTATGACTAACTTTGTGCACAAATTGTTGGCATCGTGCAGGTCATCTGTACTGAAGTGTCAAAGACATTTCAAACAACAGACCAAAGAATTGCTTTTGGTAGGAGAATGTAGCTGAGACAGGTTTACTTTTATAACTCTTTAATCATAAACTGTCTCTTGACTGTTCGATAGATTAGTTAAAATAAAGTTCATCAGGATTACATATTTTGTGGTCATTCTCATAAAAGTTGTACCATTTTACAAATTACAGTGACAAATGAGTAATATGGATGTTTCTATTATGCATTTCTTTAAATAAAGTTAATGGGGGTTTTTTTCAGTGGATTTACAGAGTAGGAGTAAGTTTTGTAAGTCTTTAATTGCAAGCTGTACACAGATGTTTGAACATTGTGTTGGTATAAGTGTTGGCTCCGTGGACAAAAACTTCCTCAATGACATCAGAGATTCTCCTTACAAGCTTTGGAATGGGGTACTTTTTTTTTTTCACTTCAATCTTAGCTCTCAAGTTTTAATTCTCAAGATGCTTAGTTCAGTGCATCTTAAAATTGCAGTAGATAAGATTTCAATAAAAATGAAAATAAGTTGGATAACAACATTTTGTTGTAATTCAAAGATAATATATTTATTAAATACCGTAGAACTCAACCCTTCACAGCATTGTACATAAACTTTATGCAAGTCACGCAACTTATCTGGAAAACAGTATTCTGTTTGGAAGGAGACTTTGTTTAAGCTATAAGATTTGCTCCTGATATTTTCAGTGTGAGAAAGAAAAATCTCTACTGCTAGTTACTATTTGCTGAAAAAGTAATAAATAATCAAGATTAATCCAAAGTACTGTCTGAATAATTTGATAAAGAGTAATAAAAATCCAAATAAAAAATCAGCAGGCTGTAATCACAGATTTCTGTGTGGCATCGTCATGAGAATTGAGTTATTGTAGTACATCAATTGAGTTAGGCTCCAAACGAACTACTCTAGGGGCAGTGGTGGTCTAGTGGTATAGGGCGCTGGCTCGCTGATCCAAAGGTTGGGGGTTCGATTCCCACTCTCCACAAGGTTGTCACTGTCCCCCCCCCCCCCCCCCCAGTGCAGCTAACTGGGTTATCAAAGGCCGGCCATGTCTCCCACTGTCTATGGTGTGAGGCATGTAAAAGAACCATTGCTGACTTTCGACAAGAGTAGGCTGCAAAGCCGTCGGCATGTTTCCGCCCTGCGATGGCCTGGCGAGCTGTCCAGGGTGTACTCTGCCCTCACCCGAAGTTGGCTGGGATGGGTGCCAGCCTCCCCGCGACCCTAATTAGGATTAAGCAGTTACAGAAAATGAACTGAATGAACGAACTACTCTCTCACTCACTTATTTGCCACACTGCTTATTCCTATTATGGAGGTTGGAGCCTATATCAGCCAGCACTGAGCAAAGGCAGGACACCCCAAGCAGCTTGCCTGGCCATTGTCGGGCAACACATAATCAGTCACACTCACATTCACACCTAGGGGCAATTTGGAATAGCAAATTAGCCTAATGTGCATGTATTTGGACTGAGGAGGAAACTGGAATAACCAAGGAAACCCAGACAAGCACAAAGGGAGCATGCAAACTCCACACAGAGACACACAAACCGAAGACTTGAACCCAGCACCTTTTTGCTGTGAGGAGAATGTGCTAACTACAATACCACTGTGCCGCACTATGTGATAACAAATAACTCTCATTAAATTAACAATGGGTATCCATAATATCGCTGCACTGAAGTCAATAAATATACCTTGCATTAGGAGAAGAAATAGTGAATGAGGAGTCGTCTTGTTTACAAAAAGAAATCAACATTTTAATGTGTCATGTACAGGTATAATGTACATGTTTTATTCATTCATTCATTTTGTGAACTACTTAATCCTAATTAGGGATGCAGAGAGGCTGGTAGCCATCTCAGCAGACTCCGGGTGAGGGCTAAGTACACCCTGGACAGTTAGCCAGGCAATTACAGGGCAGAAACACGCTGACGGCTATGCAGCCTACTCTTGATGAAAGTCAACAATGGTTATTTTCAGGCCTCTCACCATAGACAGTGAGAGACATGGCTGGCCTTTGATAACACAGTTATCTGCACTGGGGGTGCACATGTTTTAATTAAAGATATTTAGTGTGTAATCACTGTTCTTGCGTATGTAGATCTGTTATACGGCTAACCCAGCTGGGAAACATGCCATCAACAAGTGCTTTCTCTTATTAGAATTCACTTGCTCTCGTTCTTTTTCTTGCATACTCTGTCTGCTTCCTAACAGAGATGCTGAGAAGTGTTGAGAGCTGTCCTTAATAACAATCTGCTATTTTTAACAGACGGCTACCTTTAGCTATTTTACTCTGAAGACAGCCTGTTGTTTTGATAACAAGTTGCTATTTTTGAATATTGTTTTTCATGATAATCTGCCAATTCATAGCGTACTTGCAAAACTGATGGTCAGTCATACAATGGTGAAATAAGGGGAGCGCTCAAGAAGGGAAAGCATGCAGAATGCACCCGAGTGTGACCACAGGTTAACCTTGACGCGCAGCTGCAAGATAGGGAGAGTGCCTAAAATGAGAAAAACATATAAAGTGATGACATTTGAATATGACCTCATACTAATGCTTGCTGTTTTAGAAACGATTGTGCGGCGACTAGTGTACCAAGAAGAAATAACCACGCCAAAGCAAAAAATGTATAAGACAAATGCATATAGTTGAAGGGTGAGTCAGGCCAGCCCAGAGGCAGGGGAGAAGGCACGGGAGAAGCATAGTTGGGACTATAGTGAGGACTATAGTCAGAGCAGTCCGAATACTCAGTCGACCGCAGAGGAATATAGGGAGAACTAGTAAGATACGGGGAGTCACGAAGACAATAGGGTGGTGAAGAGAGTGACAGAGACTCGTCAGTCTGGGTAGATTGATCAGAAGTCTCTGGGAGAGACTGGACACCTTGTTCATGGGTGACAGGGCGCAAAGGTTGGAACTGAGTAGCCGCCAAGAAGTGTAGAAAGTCCAGAAAGTCAGCAGAGAGGATGGATGGGTGAAGCGGAATGACGGCTCCCCTCCTCATATACTCCGGAAGATAGGCAGGCTGGGCTGAAAGGGTAAAAGGCAGAAGGATAGGGCATAAGGTGCATGTCTTCCGAATACATAATCAACTATAAGCCAATGCTGAAAGCTTAGAGAATAAGCATAGTAACGAATAAAAGGCATAAGGCTCAGGTCATGCACCAATTGGTGGCTACAAGAAATGCTGGTACACTAATTGCTAGTAGACAGTAGTTGTAATCACAACAAGGCTTGAAATAAATTATAAGTGCCCATATATGGCAGGATGTGCTTACTGTATTTAAAATGAAATAATATAAAGTGAAGAGAATAAGGTACTTACACATGCTTTTTAGATTGAGAAGTAATCCGTGCAACCAGAGTGTGGGTGTGAAGGTCAAGCGAACTTCAACAAATAAATTAAAAAAGGAAGAAGTTGCTGGGGATCAAGCAAAATTTTATAAAAACTTCACCCAGTCGTGGCTGAAAATAAGGGGAAAGATGTAGAAAGAAAATGATGTCACTTAAGGGGTGGATGACATCACATTAAAAGAAGGATGGTAATAGAGAAGTATAGAGAAAATCAGAGGGAGCTGCATTGTGCCTTTGTGGATCTGGAGAAAGCATATGATAGGGTACCAAGAGAACAACTGTGGTATTGCATGAGGAAGTCGGCGTGACCGAAGAATTCAAGGTGGAGGTGGGACTGCATCAAGGATCAGCTCTGAGCCCCTTCTTGTTTGCTATGGTGATGGACAGGCTGACAGACAAGGTTAGACAAGAATCTCCATGGACTATGATGTTTGCAGATGCAATAAAATAAAGATTGCAAGCTAGCAGAGCGATTTGATAGTTAGCCGCTGACCGTGCACGGGGTAGATAGGATAGGGACAATAGGTTACTTGATTGTCTGCTGTAACTATAAACCTTCTTCCAACCTGTCTGTGTGATAATTTGGAATAAAGGATTGTTTCTGCCTCTTCTTATCTGGTTGTGGTAAGCGCCTTTATTTTATTGTGTTGAATATTATTAGAGTTAATTGGAAATATACTAAGAATGATATAAGGGAAACTAGAGGGACCTTCTTTCAACCAGCATATGTCCAACTTGGGCAGGTGGGCCTGAGTTTTTTCCGACAGAAGCCAAAAAGCCAGGAACAGAAACAAAAAAGAAATGAGAACCATACTAACTGTATTTTGTGAAAATTACTTTAACATAATATAAGTTCCAGACATTTTTTAAGGTGGACCACCATCTCCCCACAGACCTCTATTTGATCATGAGTGATCCTCTTTCCTCCTTAATGTGGTAGAAGAGCTGATGTAGGAAAGCCTTTAGCAACAGCAGTTAATTAGCCATCTGCATAGGTCTTGGGCTTCAATGATGCTGGAATATTTTTAGATAGATACATTGACAGACAGACAGACAGACAGACAGACAGACAGACAGACAGATACTATGTTATATATTAATCCCAGAGGAAAATTTGCATTTTTTTTGCAGCATTGCAGTAAAACACCACACACACACACACACACACACACACACACACACACACACACACACACACACACACAGGTGTAGTACAGTAATAGAATCCAACGAACCCAACAGTCATGACAGGCATGATTCTGTGTAATTGAATCACTAATTGAAAGTGATGTATTTAAAATAATAGAAGTGTGGGGTTAAATTAGTGAGGTCATTCATTTTGGGGACTTTGTGACTGCAAGATGCATTTGTTACAATTCTCTAAGTGTGAGCATTGGCCAACTCTTACCAGCTTCCTCACTGTGCATGGTGGTAAAATAATCTTGCATCCTCGTCCAGGCTTGTTTCCCACTGCTCCAGTTGTTCAAACTTCTTAACGATTCCTCTGACAGTAGATATGGGCAGGTGCAGACAAGGGGCTATTTTCTTGTAGCTATTGCCTGCCTTGTGAGGGTTGACACACATCTGCCTTACAACACGGTGAAGAGTGAATAAGAGAAATGGCCTCTGTGTCACTTTCTATTTATACCCAGGGAAACAACAAGTGACAAATTACTAATTAAATGTTCCTAGATAGTCTGATCAACTTTGTAAACTACTGTAGAAATGACAGAAATACTTTAATTGCATTTATTTACTATTTCTTAGTCAAGGATCCCCCTTAAAATTCCCTTGAGTTGAAGGTTACAGTTTTATACAATTTTCAGTGTGAGAGGATGATTATGCAATAAAAACTGAATTTATTTTAAGCCTTTTAACACATCTTAACCAGATGTTCCATAATTATGGAGGGCAGTGTATATGCACAAAAATATGAATGCATGCATACATACTCACTAAACATGCATAGGTGCATGCATTCACACACACACACACACACACACACACACACACACACACACACACACTACCATAGCATATCAGAGAGGAATGGTTATATAACCCTTACTTTCAGCCGTCATATTTTCTATTGTTTTCATTTCACTTCAGTCACAGCTTCAAGTTTTAAAAAAAATTAAGACTCACACCCCCAAAACTCATAATGACAGCAACAAAAAATATTATTCAGGGAAATATATTCCAGATGCAGCATAGGTTTTTAAGAATCTGTAGCTAAAAGGCAGTGCTACTCAAAACGGGTTCATCTACTTAAATATGCTTCAATTACAATCTTATTAAATATTAATATTTTTATGGACATCCTGCAGCCCTTGGAATGGTCGATGCTGTCAGTCAAAGATTAAAAGTTCACTGACAAAGCTACTTTAACAAGCCTCAAAGGCACAGCTTTCTCAGGCAGTCTTGACAAAGCTTCAGTCATTTTAGTGAACAGTATTAATGACCGTTTATTAATGGATGTTTTAAAGTCAATAAAGCAATTCCCCTTTGAAAATCAGAGTCATTTCAGTCCTTCATTTTCAACAGAAGTGACTTGTGAAAACTCTTAAATACTGTTAGAATATTCTAGAAATATCTGCAAGATGAAAGAGCTTCGTTAATAAGTGGCTTAAAAATGTCATTGTTCAGCATTCCATAAGAGTTCATGTGAAAACTATATGGCTGAGTCATAGCAGCTAATAGTCATTTACACAGGTAGAACACTACAATAGACATTATTAACTAATATATAGAATCAGGCGCTGCCTACAAATTGACATCCCAAAAGATATGTCTATTGATAGGTGTCCAAGGCTGGTGTTCAAAGAGTATTGTTGCTCCTTTAAGGGCTCAGTCAACTTCAGGCAGAAAAAAATAAATAAATAAGTATTACACAGGAAAACAGAGAAGTTTAAAAGTTTGTCGTTTCACTATGGCTCACTGGCTGATTTCTGTTGTATGATTTGTCTTGTTAGATCAGTTATCCATTTAACAAGTTCATGTTCCATACTCTCATTAATGTTTGGTGCTGTGTTGCTTGCTGTTTATCTCCCTGAGTTAGATTGTGGGTGCTGTTTTTTATTTTGTGTGTGTCTGAACAGTGGCGTATGAGCCTCTATTTCTGGGTTTTGGTTTTGTTATTGCCCCCATTTCACTGGAGCACAGAATGCAATGATCATGGCGGAAAGGCGTGGAGCGCAGTCTACGAAAGAGCTTCAGCATTTTTACACGGAAAATAAGTCAAAATCCTACAGAAAATTGTACATTCGGAACACTTTTTGGAGCGTTCAAAGCATGTGCGGAACAGACATGAAAAGACTACGGTACAACTTAGGAATACATACAAAAAAGCGCACAGATTAACTGTGGAACAACTACAAATAGCCACGGATTGCAAAGGAAGGTTTACGGATAATTCACGGAATGTTCACGGAAAGCACGGAACACTCGAGGAATAATTACGGCACTGAAGGAAGAGCTTTGGAATGATTGTGGAAACACGTAAAATGAATGCGGAACGTTTACGTTCAACACGGAATGACTGCAAAACCACGAATAGTCAAGGGCCTACTGTATACTCTTGCCTTCGTATTTGGGTCAGCGGTGTTATCAGAAGCGACATCCGACTCGGCGTCGACCTCAGATTCCTGAGAAGGTTCTTCCACTGGGTTTTCCGGCATTGGAGACCATGGCCTCTTGGTGGTTGACTTCCTCTTGGCTTTCGGCATTGTAGCGTCTCTCAAAATGAATGGTTCTTTGTCTTGCACGCCTGTATTTATAGTCGAAGTGAGTTCCATGAGTGTTCCATGAGTGTTCCATAAACGTGTCGTATGTATTCTGCGATCGTTCAACTTTGTTCCGTGTAATGTCTACGGATGTTTCGTAGTGTTTCTTTATTGTTTCCTATGTATTCCGTGCCTTCTGTGAGTATTTTGTGGGCATCCGTAGATGAACGGGACTGTTCTGTTGCCGCTTTTCACCATACGGAAGAGGAAGGACTTGCGGATAAGTCACGGAACACTTACAGTAAAAAAAGAAAGATTACGGACCGTTCGTGGAAATGACGGAATGTTTACGAAAGGACGACGGAACCAAAGGGAACACTCACGAAAAAATGTTTCCGTGAACGTGCTTTTGAGCTTGCTTTTTGAAGATTTTGGTCTGCATGAAGTGGAGGAACACATACAGAAGCATACGGAATGACACGAAAGATGAGGGAATAAGTGCGGAACATTGGCGGATGACGTTTTTGCTTCCATAAGTCTGCTGTGCTCCAGTGGCATGTGTCGTGTGCTGTGGAAGCCTTATTGGGTTTCCTGTGGTGAAAAGGACACAATTCATCTTCCCATGTAATGTGCCATGCATATGCTGCTCTGCTCAGAACCTATGCTATAAATTATAGCACTGTGTTTACTGGTTGAATTTGGAATGCATTCTTCAAACATCTTCCTCAAAGTGTTGGATTTGCAAATTGTTAAGATTTTGCTAACAGAGGCAGAAATATGTACACAGGTGCCACAGTCAAAATGCACATATGGCATAAATTATGCACAGTGTGAAGTTCATGACTGTAGCATTCTGATTCAGAGTCAGAAATCAGACTGGTATTAATGTGTGTTTTAAAATATATCATTGTTATGCAGCAGGATGGAAGATTAACCATTGTGCCTGGTTTTCCTGTCCCTTTTATCTGCATAAATGCAAATTTTTTCCATTCATATTAGCTGGTTCTTTAATTGCTTCTTTCCAATCCCATACTTTCCTAATCTTTTTTCTTTTTTTCTGACACAAGCAAAGAGGTAACGTAAAGGAGTGATCCATTTCTACATGTATTTTTGGTGTGGCAACTTTTTTGTTTTGTTTACACCCATGATTCAAGCATGAGTAGAAACTAGGCGTGTGCACGCGAGTGTGTGTGTGTGTGTGTGTGTGTGTGTGTGTGTGTGTGTGTGTGTGTGTGTGTGTGTGTGTACAATATACATGAGTGTATAAGATATTCTTAATGAGTTATTATCTACCTGGGAACTTGTTTGCTCCTACCACAATGGCTCATGATATGCTGCAAACACCACGACTCCGTGAATTGTGTATTTATAGAACACTTACATTCATTCACTCATTTATTCATTCATTTGCCAAACTGCTTTCAGGTGCCTCTTTGCTCTCCATGCATATAACATGAAATACAGTATAGAGTTATCTGTTGGAAATACGTAAAATAAATTTGGCTACAATAACTTTTTAAACTATTTGCTTACTCATGTACGCAAGTCTTACTGGCCTATACCCCAGGCACGATAATATTCATTCACATAGATAAATTTATTTTATCATGAAATCGAAAGCCTTCTTCTGTTTTTTTAATCTGAGCTCAGACTTTTTATTTTTTTTTTATGAATTAATGTAGCACTGTCAAGTTAGCATTAATGAGCAGGATCGTTCCTTCGGTCAAGCAGTCTTGTGATTGTTACTGTTATTGTAAACAAGCACAGAACAGAAACGAGATGTAAAACAGCTTAATAAGATAAGATAATTAATAAGATACCAAGCCTGTAAACTGATTGGTTTCACCAGAAAACCTTTAGATTCAACCAAAATAAACTAGAAATTGAAGATAACTGAATGTGCACCTTTAATATTCCCAGAGACACGAGTCTGGGGCACATTGAACAGCTTGCCCGTCCATTGTAGGGCAAGCACACACACACACACACACACACACACACACACACACACACACACACACACACACACACACAAAACCATTTACATTCACATCTGGGGTCAATTTGGAACATCCAGTTAACATAATGTACATGTCTTTGGACTGTGGGAGGAAACCGGAGTACCCAGAGGAAATCCAATGTGAGGAGAAAACATGCAAACTCCACACAGACACTTCAGCGTCAAGTCCAGCACTTGAACCCAAACACCTTCTTTTTGTGAAGCAAATATGCTAATCACTGTGGCACTGTGCTGCCCCTTTTGAAATTTACTAAAACACAGTTAACAAATTCATAGTTCAGTAAGAAAGAAAAACTTATTCCAGCTGCACATATTTAAAAAGCACAGTAATAGTGTGCAATGTTGCTTCTTAGTTATGCTGTAAACATACCTACTCATTCTGGCTACAACGTGCTAACCTACTCCCTTGAGCACAGCATAGTGTTGTACCTCATTTAGCACACTTGATTTCATTCATCAGCTAATTTTCAAAGCCCGTGTGAGTGTACTATAGCATAGGGAAAACCAAATATCTTTGGCATTGCTCCAACAGTTTTATTACCCCTGCTTTAAAACAAGATTTTCTGGTTTAAACATCTCTCTCAGATGTGGCTGAAGCGGCAGTTTGATTTCAATCTATGCCAAAATGAGCAAAAAAATCATGTGATAGCAAGCAGGTCTCACAAAATTAAACTTAAGTAGGCAAGTAAGTAAGTACAATATAATGATATTTTGCTTTTTACCTGCAAAAATTCACAGAGTGCTTTGAAAAAATCAATTAACAACATAAAATAGAAATGAAAAAAAAGACAGGTGTACAAATCTAAAATATTTGATAAGTAAACACACAAATCAGCCATAATATTAACAACATTTTGAGCACTGAGAGGTAAAGTGAGTATCATTGATGATCTCATCACAGTGTTTGGCACCTGCCAAGAAGTGGGATGAATTAGTCAGAAAATAAACAGCCAGTTCTCGAAGTTGAGAAGCAGGAAAAACGAGCTAGCATAAAGATCTAAGTGACTTTGACAAGGGCCACATTATGATGGCAAGATAGCCTTGTGAGATGTTCCTTGTATGCAATGGTACCTACCTCAAAGGTGGTGCAAGTAAAAACAATGAGTGAATTGTCAAGAGTGTCATGAGTACTCAAGGCTTATTGGTGGAAGTTAGAAGCAAAATCTAGTACAGTAAAACCTCCGCTGATGAACGCTTAAGCTCACGAACTTTTCGCCTCAAGAACATTAAATTTGCGAGCATATAGTCTCTGCTGACGAACTAGTTTTCGGCGGACGAACCAAACCACGCTGTCGAACAGCGCCACGGTGGCGGCCACGAGAGGCTGACGCACGCTCACGGCGTCCCAGTTCGTCACCCCCTTTCTTTGAGTGCGGACGTGGTTTGTGTTTGATAGACATTTTGGACCATATTGAGTGTACTTTTGCTATTATGGGACCGAAAAAGACCCCACCACAGGCTAGTGTTAAGCCTAAGAAGACATTAAAGAAAATTACGATCGAGCAGAAGAAGGAGATCATTGAAAAGCACGAACGAGGTGTGTGGTTGTGTGACTTAGCGTCCAGTTTTAAGGCTTATTTAGTAGAAAATTATGTTTTATGGGGACCTGGGAACGGATTATTCTCATTTTAATGGTTTCTTATGGGAAATAAATGTTCGGAAGACGAACTTTTCGCCTTACACACACTTTCTGGGAACCAATTATGTTCGTGAGCAGAGGTATCACTGTATGTCTAGAATGAGCCAACAGAAGAGCTACTACTGCAAAAACTGCTGAAACTTTGAACGTTGGCTATAAAGGAGTCAGAAATCACAGTGCATTACAGCTAGTTGTGTATAGGGCTGCATAGCCCAGACATGTCAGGTAGTAATGTTATGGCTGACTATAATTTCTTTCTTCCTTTTGGCTTTTTCCGTTTTCTCGGAGTTGCCACAGCGAATCATCTGATTCGTACATTTGATTTGGCAGAGGTTTTTACGTCGAATGCCCTTCCTGTCACAACCCTTTTAGCAAGGGACAGAAACACGCTGACGACTTTGCAGCTACTCTTTACAAAAGTCAGCAATGGTTCTTTTACATGCCTCACACCATAGACAGTGAGAGACATGGCCTGCCTTTGATAACCCAGTTAGCCGCACTGGGGGGGCTGACTATAATATCCACTTTAAATATATTACCTAAATGCTTATGTAAACATAAATGTCTTTAATTACCTGTAAACAGTGATCACAGAATCAAAATAATCTGAGTGATGTAGGCAGCTCATCCCACAGTTTGGGTACAGCAGAATCCATAGTCCCTAAGCACCAGTCTATAGACAGGTGTGTAGGACGGACAGTAATTTTAGCCTATTTGACCTGAATGAGTGAGCTGATAAGTGAAGGTGAAGAAGATTAGCCGCATATACAGGAGTCAGTCTGTAAGTAAGAAAGAGAATCTCAAACTGGATTCTAAATGCAACAAGGAGCAAAGAAGAGATACATGTAGGGTTTGATGTGAAGAGCAGGAGCATGATTTGACATGAATACACTTCATGAAGTGTAGACATGAATTAAAGAAAAAAGTAAATTAGAGTAGTCAAAGTTAGATGAAAAAGTCACATACTGTATAAGTATATCTTGTGGGACAGTATTATCTGAAACAACAATAAGGACCTACGATTAGCATAGTTTTTGAGCAGAGATACAGTATGAGTCTCATTTGGTAAAAAAGAAATAGAAAATAAGAGCATAAGTTAAGTTGTTCACAATAAAAGGACATTCTCTTGACAATAAAAGTTTTTTCCACATTTTAAATTGGTTGTCCTCAATTACTGTACGTATTTGCCGTTTATATAGGCGAGAAACCTATGGACCTCATTGCTTCGACTGATGCCCCTGCAACCCAACCCTAGATTAAGTGTAAGAAGATGAGATGTTTATGTAGGAGTACAAAACCAAATATAATGTTAATACTACAAAATGCATGCTTTTTCATGTTTTTATAATCAACTATATCAAGTACATTTTCCTGTTTTTTAATATAAAGTGTAAGGATATATTACATTAAAGAGGGCGAGAGAGAGAGAGAGAGAGAGAGAGAGAGAGAGAGAGAGAGAGAGAGAGAGAGAGAGAGAGAAACAGACAGATATAATTGTGCCCTTGCCATCTCTGCCCAGCAGACAGTTAGATATCTGTTATACTATACTGTATACAAATTTAAGCTTGTATACCTAAACTACAGTGCCTGCGTTTAATTAAAGTTTTCTTGATTACTCTGTGAGCTCTTACCTGCCATTCTCTCTCTGCTAGTCTGGATAATATATTTGTTTCTGTGCAAGTCTGAGCAGTGTTTTGTGAGCTTTTCTTTTGTGTTACGTATACTTTGATTCCTAATAAACTTCAGTTTTATTTTTACATTTGCGTGTTCTGCTTGTTCTACCAATCTAAACATTGTTCCTAACTTGGTGTGCTCATGCTCTAGAAAGGAAAATAAGTTAATTGATTATTTTTATTTGGCTAATATTTTATATTGTCAGATTTATACATATAAGAGCTCCAGAGTGACTATCGACCAGGTGCGTGACTATTAACCCGGAGATTGCAAATTTGAATCGGGTTATTTATTCAGCTAAATAACTAAGCTATTCGCCAGCCAATCATGTCATTCGTACAAGAAGGCGGATAGCACTTCCCCTCAAAGTGTGTTAGATCATCCTCAAATGCGCATATGCCGCAGCTTGAAAAGAGGCGGGTAGCTAGCATTGCATGTAACGGACAGGGCGTGTATATGCTTTCTCCCTCCCTGATTGATGATCTTGTGATAGGGAAGGCAACCCTTGATTGGTGGTAATTGGATATGACTAAATTACAAAAAAAAATGTGGAAAAATCCCATAAAAGAAAATTCCACACATGTACTCACTTTAACTCAATACTAAGAGTTTTGTTGGGCAAATTCAAAATGCACCTTGATCCCCAGAAGTGCCCTCCACAATGTAAGGTGTTGCTATACATTATCAAGTGTACTACTCTATTACACTTTGTACTTTAGCCCAAGCCCGGAGCCAAACCCTGTGGGACACCTCAAGACCTACATAGACCTACATGACCTACATCTGCATAGCTTTAAACCTTTTCAAAATATAACAAGGGATAGTGAGTATATTGGTAGTAGAATGCTGAGGTTGGAACTACCAGGCAGAAGGCCTAGAGGAAGACCAAAGAGACGATTCATGGACGTGGTGAGGGAGGACACGAAGGCAGTTGGTGTAAGAGAAGAAGATGCACAGGATAGGGTGAGATGGAGGCGCTTTAACTTGAACTTTAGGACATTTTTCTAAGGGTTAAAAAAGCAATGTGATACAATAAAAATTATACAGAGTACTTAGTCTAATTGCTGATGATGCCAAAGTAATACATGGCCAGGGAGTGAAGTCATCTCTCTCTTCTGTCAGTCACAGTGACAGTCTCTGATTTCATGGATGCAAAAGTGGTTGTATAAGCTCTTTCCCCTGACTGTATTTCACCACCACAGATGCTGTACAACCAAGCAGTGTGGAGGAATACAGTCTACTGGAATTGCATGCATTGAAGTTAGAATGTAACAGCCTTCACCCTAGCTGCTTGGTAGATGTCATGTCATATAGAAGAGCTGTCACATTAAACAGGTATACATTAAACAGTATGCCCCTTAAAGTTGTCTGTAATTGATTTTTTTTTTTTTTACTTTTTTTAGTTCTGCCTTCTTCTAAACTGTCTGTCTTTACATCCTGGTAGCTGAAATAAATGCTCTGACACTGAGAGAAAATGTCTCTAATTCCCCAGAGCTCTGATGCAATCAGGAACTAAAAATGTCAACACATTCCTGCTACGTGGGTGGCACAGGGACTCGGCAGGTAACATTTCCACTGTACACCTCTTGAGTTCAGTTGACTTTCTGTGCTGATTTTTACACGTTCTCTCCATGCCTGTGTGGGTTTCCTTTGGGTTTTCCAATCCTCCTACCTCCTGGTAGGTGGAATAATTACTCTAGGTGTGACTGAATGTGAGACTGGTACTTGATTCAGTTGTGCAATCATATAGAAACCAAATTGGCAGTTGGTCATCAGATGAAAGTTATTTGGAAGTGAGAGTTAAAATTAATTTTGACAGTAAATTAATAGTCATGTATTACAAATGTGCTTTGATACACTCAATGTGATTATAGTCATGGAGTCCATTGTTGACATGTTTCTGTTCAGCCCCCAGAGGACAAAGTTGACGTCCACCACTTTTCAGAAATATTCCACCCATTTTTATTTTTCTGCTTTGCTATTGGCTCCATGAGAACCAGCAAACTTGGAAGCAGTCCTTTTGGCCTGTGAGTTATGATTGCATGTGTGATTGCATGTGCAGCCACACAATTGTAACCATGAGCTTTACTGTGTGTGTGTGTGTGTGTGTGTGTGTGTATATATATATATATATATATATACACACACACACACACACACAACACACACCAAGGTGGCATTGGTTTATTTTAGCAGCCAAGGCTTATGTTTTAGCGCCAAATATTCTGATTTCACAAACAGCTTACAACACCATACAGACTAGTAAAAAACAACACACACACACAAATACAGTGAATAATAAAGTGTCCAGAAAGGAATAAGGAAGACAAGTGAACATTAGTGAAATTTTTAGCACTTCAAAGAGTAGAAGGGCTTGAAAACTGCTGTCAAGCTTGCTTTGTTTTGCTTGAAAGTACATATTTTGTTGGTAGGCTCTGCTGTAATTTGTTATCTGTTATCCCTCCCAAAAAAATTGTCACCCTCCAACACAATTCTGCAACATACACAGCTTAAATTAGGAGACAAAACATGCACTTAGATGTATTTGAGCATTTAGTAGAAGGTGTAGTTTGCTTGGAACTCAAAAACATTCACTTTTATTCAAAACCAACGACAGTATATACACTTCTAGCTAATTTTTAATGATTAAATCAATATAAGAATTACTTCCTCACACTTTCTTTGTGTGTTTATGTTGGTTTAGAACAAAAGCCTGCACCAACCCAGAAACTGACAGGGTGTGCTGAGAATTCCAACTTGGAATAGCACAGGTCAGTAATGCCACCTTGTTACAATACATGCCAGTTTGACTTTTTTTGTGTGTAACTTATTCATTATTATGATAAAAGCTATAAAAATCTTACCAGCCTTCCTCGCAAATTATCAGATTCGTTCATATTTATTGCGGTGGAACTTGACTCAGCTAAGTATGGGTAAAGATGTGGTACACCCTGAACAACTTTAACAACCACAAGCATAATATGAAGAATATTTTTTAAAGATTTTTAGTCTGTATATTAGAAACTGGAGTGCACAGAGGAAATCCATGAAGGCATGGTGATAACACACACTCCACACAGAATCGAATAGGATTTTGACAGGTTGGCATGGTAGTGTAGTGGTTAGCACATCCACATCATAGCAAAAAGGTACTGGTTCTGGCTCAGGACTAGAAACCATGACCTTTTTGCTGTCAGGTGAATGTGTTAACCAGTATATCACCATGCCACTCTATCAAAATCTTATTGTATTCTAATTCAAATCATATTTCTCTGCCATGAATGCATGAAGATAATTACTCGTGCTCGATGCAGTGTAGTGATTACAAATATAGGCATCAGAATCAGAATACTTTATTGATCTCAGAGGACATTGTGTGGAGGAAATATATCCATCCATACAGATTATTTGTCAGGGTTGCAAGGGGAATCTGGTGCCGATAGCGGCTGACTTCATTCAGGGGACAGGCATGGTAAACCTTGAACAGGTCGCCAGTCTGCAGGACTCACATGGACAAACACTACCATTCACACACGCCTTCACATCTATCAGCAGTTTAAAGTAATCAGTCAACTAAATTGGCATAGCTTTGTGATGTGTGAGAAAACCACAGCACACGGAGGCAACCATTGCAAGCATGGGGAGAACATGAAGATTCCATACAAAAACAATGAGACTGGGACTCAACCTCGGGACACTGCAGAGCCAGGGACTCAAACGCAGGACAGAGGAGGCAACAGAGGGGACGAGGAAGTGATGGGCAGGTTTGGTATCCAGAACAGGAACACAGAAGGACAGATGTTGATCGATTTTGCAAAAGGGATGGAAATAGCTGTGGTGAATACTTTCTTCCAGAAGAAACAGGAGCAGAGGGTGGCTTATAAAAGTGGAGGTAGGCGCACACAGGTAGACGACATCTTGTGTAGGCGATGTAATTTGAAGGAAGTCATTGACTGCAAAGTAGTAGTGGGTGAGAGTGTTGCCAAACAGCATAGGATGGTGGTATGCAGGATGACACTGATGGTGAGGAAGGTGACGAAAGCAAAGGCAGAGCTTAAGACAAAGTGGTGGAAGTTGAAAAAGGAAGAGTGTCGTGTTGTCTTCAAAGAGGAGTTGAAACAGGCTTTGGGTGGCCAGTAAGTGCTTCCAGATGACTGGACAACCACAGCAAATGTGATCACGGAGACAGGTAGGAGAGTACTTAATGTGTCCTCTGGAAGGAAAGTAGATAAGGAAACTTGGTGGTGGAATGAGGAAGTGCAGGAGTGTGTACAAAGAAAGAGGTTAGCTAAGAAGAAGTGGGACATTGAGAGGACTGAACAGAGTAAACAGGAGTACAGGGAGACACAAAAGTACGAAAGTAGCAGTGGCTAAGGCCAAACAGAGGGCATATGATGACTTGTATCCTCGTTGGAAAGTAAAGAGGGAGAAAATGATCTATACAGGTTGGCATAGCAGAGAAATAGAGATGGGAAGGACGTGCAGCAGGTTAGAGTGATTCAGGACAGAGTGGGAATTGTATTGACTGATGACAGAAGTGTGCTGGCAAGATGGAAAGAGTACTTTGAAGAGCTCATGAATGAGAAAAATGACAGCGAAAAAAGAGTAGAAGAGGAGACCATTGAGGAGCAGGATGTAGCAAAGATTAGTAAGGGTAAAGTGAGGAGGGCATTGAAGAGGATGAAGAATGGAAAGGCAGTTGGTCCTGATGATATACCTGTGGAAGTGTCTAGGAGAGGTAGCAGTAGATTTTCTGAGACGAACATTCAACAAGGTCTTAGAGAGTGAGCAGATGCCAGAGGACTGGAGGAGAAGTGTGCTGGTGCCCATTTTTAAGAACAAGGGAGACGTGCAGAGTTGCGGCAATTACAGAGGGATAAAGTTGATGAGCTATACGATGAAGTTATGGGAAAGAATAGTGGAAGCTAGACTAAGGGCAGAGGTCAGCATTTGTGAACAGCAGTTTGGTTTCATGCCAAGAAAGAGCACCACAGATGCAGTGTTTGCTTTGAGAATGTTAATAGGGAAGTACAGAGAAGGTCAGAAGGAGCTGCATTGTGCCTTTGTGGATCTGGAGAAAGCCTATGACGGGGTGCCAAGAGAAGAACTGTGGTATTGCATGAGGAAGTCTGGAGTGGCAGAGAAGTATGTTAGAGTGGTGCAGGACATGTATGAGAGATGTAAGACAGTGGTGAGGTGTGCTGTCGGCGTGACCGACGAATTCAAGGTGGAGGTGGGACTGCATCAAGGGTCAGCTCTCAGCCCCTTCTTGTTTGCTATGGTGATGGACAGGCTGACAGACGAGGTTAGACAATAATCTCCATGGACTATGATGTTTGCAGATGACATTGTGATCTGTAGTGAGAGCAGAGAACAAGTGGAGGAAAATCTAGAGAGGTGGAGGTATGCCCTGGAAAGGAGAGGAATGAAGGTTAGGCTCAGAAAATCAGAATACATGTGTGTGAATGAGAAGGACCCAGGAGGAACAGTGATGTTACAGGAAGCAGAGATAAAGAAGGTGAAGGATTGTAAGTACTTAGGCTGAACAATCCAGAGCAATGAAGAGTGTGGAAAAGAGGTGAAGAAGCGTGTGCAGGCAGGCTGGAATGGTTGGAGAAAAGTGTCCGGTGTGATGTGCGCGAGGAGAGTGTCCGCAAGAATGAAGGGAAAAGTGTACATGACGGTGGTGAGGCCAGCGATGTTGTTTGGGTTAGAAACAGTGGCGCTGAGGAAAAGGCAGGAGGCAGAGCTGGAGGTAGCAAAGATGAAAATGCTGAGGTTCTCTCTGGGAGTAACGAGAATGGATAGGATCAGGAATGAGTACATCAGAGGGACAGCCCATGTAAGATGTTTTGGAGACAAAGTCAGAGAGGCTAGATTGAGATGGTTTGGACATGTACAGAGGAGGGATAGTGAGTATATTGGCAGTAGGATGCTGAGGTTGGAACTACCAGGCGGAAGGCCTAGAGGAAGACCAAAGAAGAGATTTATGGATGTGGTGAAGGAAGACATGAAGGTCGTTGGAGTCAGAGAAGAAGATGCAGAGGACAGGGTGAGATGGAGGCGGATGATTTGCTGTGGCGACCCCTGAAGGGAGCAGCCGAAAGGAAAAGAAGAAGATGATTTTTTTTTGTTTTTTAAGGATGTAATTTCCGCAAGCAAATGCTAAATCGTAACTTTTCTGCATTATAAGAGAAAAGTTATAAATAAGATATAAATAAATATATAAATATATAAATATAAATTATAAATAAATTATAAGATAAATGTTACAATTAATACTTTACTTTAGCCAACCTTATTTTTGATATATGTTATGAGTTTACACTTTATATTTCATTACTTCTTTCATTGAAGATTTCATTTACATTACATTATTAAATCTTAAAGACATGTGTGTCATTTTGTATTTTCCCCCTATGTCCGTGTTTAATTATTACATATAAAACTTGCGTGAAATGGCTTAAAAAATCAATCTTCAAAACCCTTAAAACCAAAATTTTCTTGGGGGGCGTCTGTGTGGGCTTTGCAGGACCTGACTGGGGGCTACGCCCCCTGGACCCCTGCTCCTCACTCTTTATTAATCTTAGGTATTGACAGCTATGCATTTATTCCCTACTGTGAATCATACAATACAGTGGTACCTCACTTAACGAAATTAATCCATTCCAGAGCCTTTTTCATAACCTGTATTTTTCATCAATTGAACCGCATTTTACATGTAAAACGAGTGATTCTTTCCAAGGCTCCCAATACTACCCCCTATACCTTTTTAAAAATATAAAAGCATGTCTTTTAAGACCTCCTTCTGCTTCAATATCGTACTGATGGTAGATGGGTTTGGTCATATTCCTTTGTGATATCATTCGAGCCCGTTTCTTCTTCTCATTCTCACCGGAAATCACGCGAGCGTATGTGTGTGTGTATGTGTGTGTGTGTGTGTGTGTGTGTGTGTGTGTGTGTGTGTTGACCATGTCTTCTTAACAGAGTTATAATCTTACAAATATTTATGGAAGGTTAAAAGCCTGAGTCAAGAAATAAAGCATGAAACAACAGTAACTCTGTCCTTTACACAAAAAGCATCATGGTAGATTCAGCTCCATAATAGCCAATGGGAGGGAGCTGCGTCATCCCTCCTAGCCAATGGGAGACCAGCGGGGTGGGATATTTGAATGTCATTGATGGGAGAGCAGCTCGTGCATTGTTTGAATGTTTGAATGGCGCATTTTAATGTTTGAATGGCGTGTTTGAATGTTTGAATGGCACGTTTTAATGGCGCATTTGAATTTTTAAGATGACGCTTTCGTAACATGAACTTGTTTCGTATCCAGAGTCCAAAATTTTAGGGAAATGCGTTTCATAACCTGCATTTTTCTTTTGGTGAGACTTTCATAAAGTGAGGTACCACTGTACAGTATAATACATTAAAAAGCTTAAGCAGCAGATAAATAAATTTAACTTTTTATTTTTGCATTTTTTTAAAAAACCAAACTATGTGTTGAGACTGACTTGTTATCTTCCCTCTGGTTTCTTGAGATTAAATGGATTAATTGGAAAGACAGGGTAAAATATAAGGTACAGTAAATGTCATGTTGATGGAATAGTTTGTTTCAAATTGCAGATCAAGAGTGGCTAATAATACTTCAGGGGTGTCCCTTTAGTTTCACCCCAATTATAGGAAAATCACCTTGTTTATGGCATAACATGTGATTTAATTAAGTGTAATATGGATATAATGAACAGAGAGCTGCATGAAATGATCCCTAATAGAGCGATGGAAGAATCTGATGGAATCATCTGGAACACTGTGCATTATTCAGCATATCATACTTACTAAATAAAACAATAATTGACACAGAATATTGATTTAAAAATCATATTAGTGCTTCTACTATGACAAACTTTAAAGCTGTCTGTTATATACAAAAAATTAAATAAGCATAGAAAATACAGAATACTGTATTGTAATTGCTGTATGACCACACGGATTAAACTGTAGTTCTTGGTTGTCCAGACAAGTGTCCATTGTTAAGGTTTAGGTTAGTATTAGTATGAATAATGATCAATACATAGTAATTCCAGTATTCTCATGCTAAGTACATATCCACCTTACAGCAAGAAGGTTCAGGGTTTGATTTCCAGCTTGGGCGTTTCTGTGTGGAGTTTGCATGTTCTTCCCATGCTTGCGCAGGTTTCCTCCGGGTACTCCGGTTTCTTCCCACAGTCCAAAAACATGTACCGTTGGTTAACTGGCTGTTCCAAATCACCATTAGGATGGGTGCCAGCCTTCCTGTGATCCTATTTAGGATTAAGCGGTTCAAAAAATGAATGGAATGGATGAATGAATTCTCATGCTATTGGTTCTTTAATAACAAAGAAATCATTTGATCTGATCAGAACTCATGATTTATTTAACACTTAAGAAAGAAGTCACAAGTCACTTAGTGCTGTGTAAAGTTTCAGAGCAGAAATAACTCTTCAGGACACACACACACACACACACACTCTCTCTCTCTCTCTCTCTCTCTCTCAAATCCAAATCTTGGGGCAATCTGGGATAGCCAATTCGCCTAATGTGTGTGTGTGTGTGTGTGTGTGTGTGTGTGTGTGTACTCATTCATTCATTTTCTGAACCGCTTAATCCTAATTTGGGTTAACACACACACACAGAGAGAGAGAGAGAGAGAGAGAGAGAGAGAGAGAGAGAGAGAGAGAAAGAGAGAGAGAGAGAGAGACATATGGGGGTTACTGTTTTTTTCTTTCTTCCTTTCGGCTTTTTCCCTTTCTCGGGAGTCACCACAGCGAATCATCTGATTCGCACATTTGATTTGGCATAGGATTGATTTACATCGGATGCCCTTCCTGTCACAACCCTTTAGCAAGGGACAGAAACACGCTGACGGCTTTGCAGCTACTCTTTACGAAAGTCAGCAATGGTTCTTTCCATGAACCTCTCACCATAAACAGTGAGAGACATGGCCCACCTTTGATAACCCAGTTAGCTGCACTGGGGGGACAGTGACAACCTTGTGGGGACTCAAACCCCCAACCTTAGGATCAGTGATCCTACGCCCTATCCACTAGACCACCACTGCCCTATATGGGGGTGACTGTATTGTTTTAAAATCAAAAAAGACTATAAAAATTGAGCAATAAATATAATGACTACAAAAAATATTGTTTATTTATACCCTTAGGCCACTGGCTACAGATGTTCTTTTTCTTTTTGGTATGTATTATTTTATAAGTGTCTCAAATTAATCTGAGTGAAAAAATGAAATGAAATCTTTTCAAAAAGTTGCAGAAGAAAATGATATTTCATTCAGACACGTGTTCGTCGCATGAGCCAATGAGTGCGTTTGTTGTCGGTCACGTGTTTGAGAGGAAAGGGGAAAACGGTAAGATAAAATGGCGGAAAGAGCCGCATACAGTGGTGTATTTTCTATGTCTAGTCTTTTCAAGAGTTTGTTTTTTCGGGTTAAAATAGAATTGGTTAGTTTGTGAGGTAGTGGATATCGCGTTTTCTGTGCCCTGTGCTTCAGCAACTCCTTCACGGGGAGAACACGCGTCCAACCGATTAGCTGGATGCTAGTGATAATCGGGTCTGTCATGTAGCATGGAATGCTACTTCTACTAACTTATATAAAGCCGATATGATGTTTATTACTTTATTAATCGGGTTATTACACCCGAGCCTAGTAGCTCATCAGAGCCGGTGCTTATCTCCGGTGCGACCAGGAGTTCAAATGGAACGCTAGTTGCAGGTTACCTTCCCAGTATATTTTTCCTGGTACCCATTTATACTGCTGGGTAAATCTCAGTGGGATTCGAACTTACAATCTCCCGGTCATGAGCGCAGCACCTTAACCACTACACCACCCCCGCACAAGAAACTATAGAAACAAACAAAAAAAAACATACGTAAACTATATTCTATGCATACATTTCAACATGCACCATTAAGAAGTTCATTGAGTATCGTATTAGATTTGCATTTCCAGAAGAAACTACTTGTACTGTACTTGTAAAAAACAAAATTGAAAGTGAAGGATGATATAAATTATTATAAATTGAGATTTGTTTACATTCATAGATATTTGACTGACAGCTGATAGTTAAAAAACGTCCATATACTTGAGATGGATAAATGAAATGTACAGGTCTACCCATGAATACAGTGTTTGTCGATTATTATCTGCCCCCCCATATAAATAGTGTTATTTGTCCAAAAAATGTTGTAAATAATCCTCTGCATAACACTATCCTTATTAACATAGTAAATCATTATCATTGTAGAATACAAAAAAATGAAGAAATATAGATCAACTTCCAACAAAGAATAACTTTATTAACAAATTTTTAGTCTTTAAACAAAAAGATTTAAAGTGCATCAATTTGCCTGAAATAAAAGAAAGTATCCTTATTTAAAGTGTAAACATTTTTGACCAACAATTTGAACCATTTGATACTGAAAAATAAAATTAAATAAAATCAATAAATAATAATACATTCAAATTGATCAGCAATATTAACTCAGGAGCTCAAAATATACAACACTTTAACCTACAAAACAAAAATGAATAAAACAATTTTTATTATTATTTTTGTCAAAATGATTAAGTTCAGATTAATGGCTATAAAGAGCACATTTCGCAGTGCACAGCTTTTCAAAGCTGGTTTAAAAGCACAACACTGAACTCTCAACTCCTGCTCAATGCTGAACTGGGACCTCCACTTATTTTCACAGCAGTGACGTCATCCAGCATGACAGAGACCATGTCTGCAGCAGGTAGGATCAGTTCCTCTGCTCTGCTGTGGTGTCTTCTGTGGGGTACGAGCTCGTTGGTTTGCTGGAGAAGCATTCACAAAGCGGGATGGTTGTTGGCAATACTCTGCACGTTTTCGTTGAAAAAACTCACCCGGCTCATCACGTGATCGGGGTGTGATGTCTTTAAGTGACACCTGAGTTTATTTTTTGGTTCATGCTTTCCACTGCCAATGTTTTCAGACACAGTAAATACAGAGGTCTTTCATTGTTTCTCACGGCAGCGTTTACCTCACCATCTTCATCTCTCTCCGCCTCTATTTCAGTCCCTGATAAAAATTTCCATGTTGGGTTTATTAACTTCACTTCTTATTTTACCTCAGGACACACTCTAACAGTGAGGAAGCCACTGCCACCTGTTGTAGTGGATGTAGAATGACACTTTATCCTAACACCGCAAAAAAAAAAAAAAAACACGCCCCCCCTGGCATGGGGGGGGGGGGCCTTCGGGGCGCATGCCCCACTATTTGAGAACCGCTGCATTAATATAATAAAACATGAAGTCGTAATCCTGACTCTCAGAGAAAGGGAAGTGCAGGGGTTACTGTATATTCAGAGTTTGTCTGCCCCTGCTGCAGACATCTCCGGTTAACATTACCAATCATGGTTCTTCATGGATTTATTTTACATACATGTGGAATGTTTCCTACTGCATGCCCTACCAGCTTATTGAAACTGGTTCACCATGACCTGTTTTTTAAGGTCACAGAGGTAAATTAATCAAAAATAAGCATTAACACTCCGGGAGGGCAGTTTTTGTCCAGGCTGGTTCCAATTCATACCACCTGTACTTAATATCAATGTCTTCAAGCCTCTTGAAACTGGCTCACCTTGACCTAATGCAGTTTCCTCCGGGGCAAATAAAGGATTCTGATTCATATAATATACATTTGGTCATGTAAAGAGTTATGTATGTAGCATTTAGTCAGGACTGTTTATTTATACCAGATATGCTGATAGACATTCCTGTTAATCTTGTAATAGCCAGATAGCAGTGTTAATCTTTATATATATAAAATCTTTTACCTTATTTACATGTCCAAGAATCAAATTTAGTTAAACCATGATGATACGAAGTATGACGTTTACCATGTGGAGATGCACCTAGGATTCTGTGAGAAGAACACATTTTTAGTTCTAAATTTGTTTTGAAAGTTGATAGAAACATTTGGAGAAAAAAAAAAAAATGGCGGCACGGTGGCGTAGTGGTTAGCACGTCCGCCTCACAGCAAGAAGGCCCGGGTTCAATTCCCGGCCTGGGCGTTTCTGTGTGGAGTTTGCATGTTCTCCCCGTGCTTGTGCGGGTTTCCTCCGGGTGCTCCGGTTTCCCCGCAATCCAAAGACGTGCACTGTAGGTTAATTGGCTGTTCTAAATTGACCGTAGTTTCCCTCCTGCAGCGCACTGGAACCCAGTCAGACGGCACTTGCCTTTCCATTGGATCCTTCCGGTGGCGCCGAGACAGGGGGGGACTTGCTGCTTGGGTAACAGCCTGTCCCTCATTACTCCCTACCCGGGCTCTGTGCACTGGGGAGTATCACCAGTCGGGATACTGGCCAGAGCGCAGCCATAGTCCTTCGGGACTGACGGAGGCCTACGCGATATATATATATATATATAAAATGTATATATGTATATGGTAGTGGCCTCCAACCTTTTTTGCACCAGGGACCAGTTTTATGTATGAAAATTGTTTCTGTGGACCGGTTAGAGTCTACTCTGTCGTCTTGTTTTGGTGGCTGTAACCGCAGAAAACCCCGCCTCACAAAAATATGTGTTTGGATATGGAAGAAGGGCTTTCAGTGCTTCTGTGGCAATGTCAAAAACAGTTGTTTCTCAAAATAATATCCAGAAGCTCTTAAAAAAAACTATCATTTGGACCATGAAATATTTTGTTTGCAGATCAGTATCAAATGAGCCACAGACCAGTACAGGTCCGCGGACCAGGGTTTGGGGAACCCTAGTCGAACAAATTTAATCTGTTCCAAGAGCAGGCTTGTAATTCGTAAAGTTCATTAGATGAAACAATTATTCTCATAAGAAATAACAGAAAACCAATAAATCTGTTCCAACCTCCTCCCAAACTCATATAACCTGCCACAAACATGTATATTTGACCTAATATAGTAAAGATAAACATGTAAAAACAATAAATATTTCATAATAATACATGAACAATAATAATAAGTAATAATAAAACAAGAAGAAAGAAGTCAACTAACCCTTCCGATCATCGACTGCGGCAAAGATGTCACATGGGCAGGCATGAGAAGGTGCGTAACAGAGGAGGAGGAAGAGAATTTTGTGCATGTGCAGTCTACGAATGCATCAAGGAAAGGCTCGTGGTGAGCTCCCACAAGGTCTGCTTCTCAAATAGTGGGCCGCGGTGTAATGCCGGGCGGGAACCTGAGGAACATGCTTTTTTGCCACACTATACTAGAATTAAGTGTAATTACGCATCCACTACAGTAGTTGGCAGTGGTGCTCTCATTTTCATGCTATGGTGTAGGGGAAAATCACCAAGCAAACGATATGAGGTGCAATAAACACGATTTATAGTTGCGCTTGGGATGGGAGGATAATTTTTTCTTCCTAGAGGGGGCGTCACAGAAAATAATTGAGAAACACTGCACAATGCATTCTCGGAGCGCAGAGAAATACACACGGAAGAATACGAGACTAATCAGCCCAGAAAACCCATTTCCATATCAGAGCTTGGAAATCAAAATTTGCTCATTGGATGCGGCAGATTTTTTTGTTGGGATCAAAGCTTGTATTATGGAAAATTCTTTATAACAGACACTCGTAAGTCAAGGTGTGTGTGTGTGTGTGTGTGTGTGTGTGTGTGTGTGTGTGTGTGTGTGTGTGTGAGACAATCTTCTGGCGCAGAGGTGATCGTGCGGTTTGTGTTTATAGGGGGTAGATGAGAGGAATGAATTCAGGTGTGCGCTGCTGCAATCAGCCCGAGCAGCTCAACCACGCCTCTCAGCTGGAGTGGAGAGAACACAGTTAGAGAACACAGGAAAGCAGGGACGTGATGTGAGTTAATCCTCTGATGCAGAGCTGAGAGTGCTTGTGTTTATCGGGACTAGATGAGAAGAGTGAATTCAGGTGTGAACTACTGCAAACAGCCCGAGAAGCTCAGCCACGCCCCTCAGCCGGAGCGGGGAGATTTAGAGAACACAGCAGTCAAAATCAAAGTCCCCCAAAAACAGACCATAACGAAATAACATAAAATAACAAGTGTAATAAATCGGATAAAAAAACAAAAGCATAAACATGCTACACCACAGTACATAAAATCTCACACACAAACATTCTAAACATTAACTTAGGTACTGTACTGGAATAATAATTGAAAAAGATTTTAATACTACAGTGCTTTACAACAGTTTAGAGGATTATTCCTCTTCAGTCACTTCAGAGGAAACTTGTTTCTTCAGGAGAAAGTCTTATTTCTTCAGAAGAAACATCCAACGTCATTACCTTTTTCTGGTGCTTAGCCGGCGTTTGAGTGGCATCATAGAGCTTAACTGGTAATTAAAACACACTAAAAAAAGGCTCTTTGACAACTTGTGCGAGAATGAGGAAAAAGGGGCGTATACATCATCTCAACCAATCAGCAGGAAGGAGGACAGCCATTGGCTGAATTTGAATCATGTGACAGTTGCTCAGCAATGCGCGAATATGCGCGGGCGCGACTGCAAAACCACGAATAGTCAAGGGCCTACTGTATATGTAAATATATATACACTAGTCCTTCTCAAAAAATTAGCATATTGTGATAAGCTCATTATTTTCTGTAATGTACTGATAAACATTAGACTTTCATATATTTTGGATTCATTACATACAACTGAAGTAGTTCAAGCCTTTTATTGCTTTAATATTGATAATTTTGGCAAAAAAGTAAAGAAAAAACAAAATCTCAATATCTCAAAAAATTAGCATATTTCATCCGACCAATAAAAAAAGTGTTTTTAATACAAAAAAAGTCAACCTTCAAATAATTATCTTCAGTTCTGCACTCAATACTTGGTCGGGAATCCTTTTGCAGAAATGACTGCTTCAATGCGGTGTGACACGGAGGCAATCAGCCTGTGGCACTGCTGAGATGTTATGGAGGCCCAGGATGCTTCGATAGCGACCTTAAGATCATCCACAGTGTTGGGTCTGGTGTCTCTCAACTTTCTCTTCACAATATCCCACAGATTCTCTATGGGGTTCAGATCAGGAGAGTTGGCAGGCCAATTGAGCACAGTAATACCATGGTCAGTAAACCATTTACCAGTGGTTTTGGCACTGTGAGCAGGTGCCAGGGCATGTTGAAAAATGAACTCTTCATCTCCATAAAGCTTTTCAGCAGATGGAAGCATGAAGTGCTCCAAGATCTCCTGATAGCTAGCTGCATTGACCCTGCCCATGATAAAACACAGTGGACCAACACCAGCAGCTGACATGGCACCCCAGACCGTCACTGACTGTGGGTACTTGACACTGGACTTCAGGCATTTTGGCATTTCCTTCTCCCTAGTCCTCCTCCAGACTCTGGCACCTTGATTTCCGAATGACATGCAAAATTTGCGTTCATCCGGAAAAAGTACTTTGGACCACTGAGCAACAGTCCAGTGCTGCTTCTCTGTAGCCCAGATCAGGTGCTTCTGCCGCTGTTTCTGGTTCAAAAGTGGCTTGACCTGGGGAATGCGAATGCGGCACCTGTAGCGCAGTCCACTGCTTCCCTATGTCTCCCAAGGCCTGGAATCAGCCCTTCTCCACAATCTTCCTCAGGGTCCGGTCACCTCTTCCGGTTGTGCAGCGTTTTCTGCCACACTTTTTCCTTCCCCCAGACGTCCCACTGAGGTGCCTTGAATACAGCACTCTGGGAACAGCCTATTCGCTCAGAGATTTCTTTCTGTGTCTTAACCTCTTGCTTGAGGGTGTCAATGATGGCCTTCTGGACAGCAGTCAGTTCTGCAGTCTTACCCATGATTGCGGTTTTGAGTAATGAACCAGGCTGGGAGTTTTTAAAAGCCTCAGGAATCTTTTGCAGTTGTTTAGAGTTAATTGGTTGATTCAGATGATTAGGTTAATGGCTCGTTTAGAGTACCTTTTCATGATATGCTAATATTTTTAGATTGGAATTTTGGGTTTTCAAACAATAAAATACCTAAAATATTTCAGTTGGTGTGCAATGAATCTAAAATATATGAAAGTTTAATTTTTATCAGTACATTACAGAAAATAATAAACGGTTATCACTATGTTAATTTTTTGAGGACTAGTGTATGTATATATATATATATATATATATATATATATATATATATATATGTGTGTGTGTGTGTGTGTGTGTGTGTGTGTGTGTGTGTTTGTAGAACATGTGAGTGAAAGAATAAGAGAAGTATGAAGCAGTAGTTGAAGCAAGAGTTGGAGATACAACAATTAGAAATGGAAGGGAAAAATGAAGGGATAGAGTGGGTGGCTAAAAAAGATTAGTCAAAAATTGAAGAAGTGTTGAATGTGAAAAATCTGGTGAAATGTGATGCCTTTACATGAGCAGACGAGTATGGACTGTTGAATTAAATGATGTCAAAGTATATATAGACGCTCCCCGACTTACGTTTTTAATTGGTTCGGACGGCCAAAGGTAAGTTGAAAGTGAACGTAAGTTGTTACAGTGATAACGTATAACGTATGACGCTTATACTGTACGACAAATCCGTAAATACCATTACCGTATCTCATAAAACACCCCTAAATCAATTATTATGAACATAACATTGTAAAATAATATCAAATATATCAAATTATATCAACATTAATTTCAAATAAGTCACTTATTTATACCGAATCACTTTACTTCTTCTTTTTCTTTCGGCTGTTTCCTTCAGGGGTCGCCACAGCAAATGATCTGCCTCCATCTCTCCCTATCCTCTGCATCTTCTACTCTTACTCCAACGACATTCATGTCCGCCTTCACCACATCCATAAATCTTCTCTTTGGTTCACCACATCCATTTACATGAAGCTTAAAACAGCCAATCACGCTTACAATATGTGAAGCACTCAATACCGAAAGTAATGTACTTGCTGTGGGTTATACAGCTTCCGGTCTTTCAAGTGTGCAAGGGTGCCGTTGAACTCGTTTAGATCACAGTTTCCACTGATGTGGAGCCAGCAGAACGGCGAGCTCTTTCCTGGATTCGGATTTTCATTCATATTACAACTCTCTTTGCTTAACTGAGTATGCATTAGATTGTGCCGATCAGAAAGGTAAAGTCTGTTGGGGTTTTTACACCCGAGCCTCGTGGCTCATCAGGCCAGTGCTTATCCCCGGTTTTTGTAGCATGAAGCGACTAGGAGTTCAACTCCCCCTGGATGGGACGCTAGTCCATCGCAGGATACCTTCCCAGTATATTTTTACTGGTACCCATTTATACTGCTGGGTGAACAGAGGCACACTTGTGGTTGAGACCTTGCCCAGGGGTCTTAGCACAGTGAGGGTCTCCATGGGATTCAAACTCACAACCTCCTGATCATGAGCACAGCACCCTAATCACTACGCCACCGGCCCCACATGTGCCGATCAGAGCAGATAGTTAATTCGTCTCTGTGTCTGAGACTTGCACCCATGCTAGTAGGCTTACACTTCTGACCAACCATATATGCTTAGGGTTACAAAAGTCCGCAAAACAGTGTAAACAAAGATCACAGAGACGACGTCTTAACACAAGGTTAACACGCTATATAACTGACATATATATCACTGAACTGGGAAGAAGGAGGGGCATGTTCAGTCTTGTTTGTAAACAATGGACACAGCGTCATCACGTTAGCGTACTACGTAGGTATGACTAAACTCAAAATTTGACTTTTAAAAACAAAAACGTAAAATCGAAAAACGGATGAAAGGAAGTCGGGGAGCGTCTGTATGGATCCCAGACTGCTACAGTAAATAAGACCGTTGCCAATTAGACTGTTACGATGAATAACAGACAGTTGTTATGAATAAAATAACTTTCCTGCGAATAGCAGTCCGTTACAGTGAATAATTGATGGTTACTATGGACCATGTCAGCTTGAGCAGTAAAATAATTTGTAAATCTTTTTTTTTTTTTTTTTTTTTTTTTTTTGTATTGACTTGTTTCTTTTATAAATAGTTGTGTATTCAGGAGGAGGATGTACAGAAAAAAGCCGGTCATGCTTACTTAATTATATTTGTCACAGTTTGTAGAAATTAACAAGTTGCTGTACAATATACCCTCCACCAGGAATATTCAACGTTATCCCTAAAGGGTTTGTATGGGTGCATGTTTTCATTTCCACCAAGCAGGAGCCACACGCTCCCCGTGTATAAATCAATTGATCTTCACTCTTGAAATAAAAGCATCACCACCTCCATCCTGTCCCAAATATCCACTTTGTGAATAAGGTTGAATGGCCCTGCCCTACATATACTACATAATTTATTGATCTGCTTTTGCATCTGTACAAATACATCACCTTATCTGAAAATTTGTTGGAGTGTACCTTGCTATTTATTCTGTTACAATGGAATAATTTGAAATAATTATAATATCTACATGGTTGAAAATCAGTCGTACTTAACATTTGTTGACTTTTCTGTGTTAATGTTTTCATGGGACAGGATCACCATGGCACAGCTCGTCACAACACGACAGACCAAGAAAATAATAAATGGCATCTCGACTCAAGTCGTTTGCACGGAATTCAGTAACTACATCCTCATTGTGCTTACACAGTTTGGGAAGATTGGGACGCTGGTATCTGTATCACCTGACTCGAGATCCAGCGACATCAGCACAACTATGCTCACCACAAAAGTGCTGCTTGGAAAGGATGAGGTACATCTGTGTCTGATCTGTTGTAATATGGCTCAATAGCAGTTATGTTTCTGATTCAGATTTCTTCATGTGTCTCTTTTATTAAAGGCTCTTACACACGTCTATGCAAAAAACGTTGCAGCATTTGTTTGCCAGGAAGCAGGAAACCGGCCTGTACTTTTGGGGCTTTCACTTAAAGACTTAAGTGCTGAAAATCTGAATATACTCAAGGAAATGATCAAAAGCTGCCAAGTATGGTGACCAAGACAACCAGATCAAGCAGAACACACCTGAGAGAAATTACAACTCAACAATGACTAACGGGAATGTACTTTTATGATTTTCAATTGATGTGCTTATATTTTTGTGATTCTGACATCTGTGTAAGTTGATCCTTGTTTATTAGTCAGTGAATAAAATGTTTTGTTTTGTTTGTTTTTTTTATTCGTGACCCTTGCATTCCCTGTGATTAGTCGCAAATAAGAAATGTCACAATGACAAAAATAAAAAAGTACAGTTACTATAGACACAGATCTTAATCTCATCAATTTAGATGTTAATTTAATGTTTTGGCTGCTTTTATATTACAGACAGTACAACAGATTCAATTCTTCAATGTACATTATGTGGTCAAACATTGGTGAACATCTCACCATCATACCCATGTTTTTGCTGAGAATCCCATTTCAGGCTTACTCCTAATTTTACTTTTATAATAAACTCCACTCTTCTGAGGACGGCGTCTGCCAGATTTTGGGGTGTATCTGTATGGATTTGTGTTCATACAGCTACAAGAGTATCAGTCAGATCAAATAGTGATGTGTGAGATTAGGGGTGCAGTCAATGTTGAAGTTCATCCCAACCATGTCTGGTGGGTCAGAGGTCACAAAGGCATTGTCATGCTTGAATAAGGTTGGGTAATGTGTACCCCTACTTTACCAAAGTCTGCAGACCAGTCTGGAACTATCTCTAACTTATCTATGTTGTATGCTGAAACCAACCAAGAATGAGCCCTTAGGTGTGTAAACATACACACACCTATATATCTATCATTCATATATATGCACACACACAAGGGGTCAGTCTTGGCTGGTCGCAACATATAAGTTATAGGCACTCAGACTTGTCTACAGACCTTGGTAAAGGTGAGTGTGTGAGCGCGCGCACTGTGGTGTAGTGGTTGAGGTGCTGCGCTCATGATCAGAAGGTTGTGAGTTCAAATCCCACTGAGACCCTCACTGTGCTAAGAGCCCTGGGCAAGGTCTCAACCACAAGTGTGCCTCTGTTCACCCAGCAGTATAAATGGGTACCAGTAAAATATACTGGGAAGGTAACCTGCAATGGACTAGCGTCCCATCCAGGGGGAGTTGAACTGGTCACTTCACGCTACGGAAACCAGGGATAAGCACCAGCCTGATGAGCCACTAGGCTTGGGAGTAACCCCCCCCCCCCAACAGTGTGTGTGTGTGTATATATATATATAAAACTACATTCAAATCAGATGCACATCTATTTATTGACTTTTAACACAACCATTAATGCCGAGTTGTATAAACTAAGGTTTACATAAGAATAAGACTTCTTTGAACGACCACGAGCAGTTTTGAGCTGTTTTAATTGTTAGAGTTTGAAGTGATTTGTACACACTATGTTCACATGGGCCTTCACTGTAAGCTGTAAGACTTTCCAACTTCTGGGGATTTCGCTCAGTTGGTAGAGCGTCTGCTTTATCCTCCAGAAGGTCAGAGTTTGAATCTGGCCGTGTCATATCATAAAACGTTAAAATTTGGGAGTTGTTGCTTCCTGCTTGGCACTCAGTATCAAAAGGATAGAACAACGTAATATGCATTGAGCATACGTGTGTATGAATAATATGCTGTACAAGCATCCATAATAATGCATACACTCAGTCAAAAAAGAAACTTCACGCTCCAAAATTGCTAAATATCTTCTTGAAACTTAATTCAAAATTATTATCGTTATTATCAGGGGTATGTACATTGACAAAGACACCATGTCATGCAACAACTTCCACATATGCACAAGTATGTGCGAGCGCACATTCAGGGAAAAGCATGTTTTCTCGTTTTTCTAGTTATGTTATCTTGTGAGACATTTTTAAAAGCCTCAGGAATCTTTTGCAGGTGTTGAGAGTTAATTGGTTGATTCAGATGATTAGGTTAATAGCTCGTTTAGAGGCCTTTTTCATGATATGCTAATTTTTTGAGATAGGAATTTTGGGTTTTCATGAGCTGTATGCCAAAATCATCAGTATTAAAACAATAAAAGACCTGAAATATTTCAGTTGGTGTGCAATGAATCTAAAATATATGAAAGTTTAATTTTTATCAGTACATTACAGAAAATAATGAACTTTATCGCAATATGCTAATTTTTTGAGAAGGACTACTAGTACTAATAAGAGTATATATATATATATATATATATATATATATATAAAATGCAGCCATGAGGCGGGGGGGCACTAACCAGTGTCTCTCCCCCTTATGCCGGTCCCAAGCCCGGATAAATGCAGAGGGTTGCGACAGGAAGGGCATCCGGCATAAAACTTCTGCCACATTTAAAAAATGCAAATGATCAATACAGAATTCATACCGGATCGGTCGAGGCCCGGGTTAACAACGACCTCCATCAGTGCTGTCAACCAACAGGGTGCTGATGGAAATTGGACTACTGTTGGTCGAAGACGTCGAAGAAGGAGAGGCGGGAGGCGTGTCCGTAGGCAGAGAGAGAAGAGGAAAGGCGTGAGCCTAGGACTGAGAGTAGGGACTTTGAATGTTGGAACTATGCAAGGAAAAGATAGGGAGCTGGCTGACATGATGCAGAGGAGGAAGGTGGACATACTGTGTGTTCAGGAGACAAGGTGGAAAGGTAGAAAGGCTAGAAGCTTAGGAGCAGGGTTTAAACTGTTTTATAATGGTGTGGATGGGAAGAGAAATGGAGGAGGAGTCATCTTGAAGGAGGGGTTTGTCAGGAATGTTCTAGACGTGAAAAGAGTGTCAGACAGAGTGATGAGTCTCAAGTTAGAAATTGAAGGCGTGATGGTCAATGTTGTTAGTGCTTATGCCCCACAGGCAGGATGTAAGCTAGAAGAGAAGGAGAGATTCTGGAGTGATTTAGATGAAGTGATGCAGAGTACCACCAGAGGTGAAAGAGTGGTCATTGGAGCAGACTTCAATGGACATGTTGGTGCAGGCAACAGAGGGGACGAGGAAGTGATGGGCAGGTTTGGTATCCAGGACAGGAACACAGAAGGACAGATGTTGATCGATTTTGCAAAAAGGATGGAAATGGCTGTGGTGAATACTTTCTTCAAGAAGAAACAGAAGCATAGGGTGACTTATGAAAGCGGAGGTAAGAGCACACAGGTAGACTACATCTTGTGCAGGCGATGTAATTTGAAGGAAGTCAGTGACTGCAAAGTAGTAGTTGGTGAGAGTGTTGCCAAACAGCATAGGATGGTGGTGTGCAGGATGACACTGATGGTGAGAAAGGTGAAAAAGGCAAAGGCAGAGCAGAAGACAAAGTGGTGGAAGCTGAAAAAGGAAGAGTGTCGTGTTGTCTTCAAGGAGGAGTTGAAACAGGCTTTGGGTAGTCAGGAAGTGCTTCCAGAGGACTGGACAACCACGGCCAATGTGATCAGGAAGACCGGTAGGAGAGTACTTGGTGTGTCCTCTGGAAGGAAAGTAGATAAGGAAACTTGGTGGTGGAATGAGGAAGTGCAGGAGTGTGTACAAAAGAAGAGGTTAGCCAAGAAGAAGTGGGACATTGAGAGGACCGAAGATAGTAAACAGGAGTACAGGGAGACACAGCGTAAGGTGAAGGTAGCAGTGTCAAAGGCCAAACAGAGGGCATATGATGACTTGTATGATAGGTTGAACAGTAAGGAGGGAGAAAATGATCTATACAGGTTAGCACAGCAGAGAAATAGAGATGGGAAAGACATGCAGCAAGTTAGAGTGATAAAGGACAGAGAGGGAAATGTATTGACTGATGACAGAAGTGTGCTGGGAAGATGGAAAGAGTACTTTGAAGAGCTGATGAATGAGGAAAATGAGAGAGAAAAAGAGTAGAAGGGGTGACCGTTGAGGAGCAGGAAGTAGCAAAGATTAGTAAGGGAGAAGTGAGGAGGGCATTGAAGAGGATGAAGAATGGAAAGGCAGTTGGCCCTGATGACATACCAGTTGAGGTATGGAAGTGTCTAGGGGAGGTAGCAGTAGATTTTCTGACAAGAATATTCAACAAGGTCTTAGAAAGTGAGCAGATGCCAGAGGAATGGAGGAGAAGTGTGCTTGTGCCATTTTTAAGAACAAGGGAGATGTACAGAGTTGTGGCAACTACAGAGGGATAAAGTTGATGAGCCATACAATGAAGCTATGGGAAAGAATAGTGGAAGCAAGACTAAGGGCAGAGGTCAGCATTTGTGAACAACAGTTTGGTTTCATGCCAAGAAAGAGCACCACAGATGCAGTGTTTGCTTTGAGGATGTTAATAGAGAAGTACAGAGAAGGTCAGAAGGAGTTGCATTGTGCCTTTGTTGATCTGGAGAAAGCATATGACAGGGTGCCAAGAGAAGAACTGTGGTATTGTATGAGGAAGTCTGGAGTGACAGAGAAGTATGTTAGAGTGGTGCAGGACATGTATGAGAGATGTAAGACAGTAGTGAGGTGTGCTGTCGGTGTGACAGAAGAGTTCAAGGTGGAGGTGGGACTGCATCAAGGGTCAGCTCTGAGCCCCTTCTTGTTTGCTATGGTGATGGACAGGCTGACAGATGAGGTGAGACAAGAATCTCCATGGACTATGATGTTTGCAGATGACATCGTGATCTGTAGTGAGAGCAGAGACCAAGTGGAGGAAAATCTAGAGAGGTGGAGGTATGCCCTGGAAAGGAGTGGATTGAAGGTTAGTCTTAGTAAGACAGAATACATGTGTGTGAACGACAAGGATCCAAGAGGAACTTTGAGGTTACAGGGGGCAGAGATAAAGAAGGTGGAGGATTTTAAGTACTTAGGCTCAACAATCCAGAGCAATGGAGAGTGTGGAAAAGAAGTGAAGAAGCGCGTGCAGGCAGGTTGGAATGGATGGAGAAAAGTGTCCGGTGTGACGTGAGATAGGAGAGTATCGGCAAGAATGAAGGGAAAAGTGTACAAGACGGTGATGAGGCCAGCAATGTTGTATGGTTTAGAGACAGTGGCCCTGGGTAAAAGACAGGAGTCAGAGTTGGAGGTAGCAGAGATGAAAATGTTGAGGTTCTCTTTGGGAGTAACGAGGATGGATAGGATCAGAAATGAGTACATCAGAGGGACAGCACATGTTAGATGTTTTGGAGACAAAGTCAGAGAGGCTAGATTGAGATGGTTTGGACATGTACAGAGGAGGGATAGTGAGTATATTGGTCGTAGGATGCTGAGGTTGGAACTACCAGGCAAAAGGCCCAGAAGAAGACCAAAGAGAAGATTTATGGATGCGGTGAAGGCGGACATGAAGGTCGTTAGAGTAAGAGTAGAAGATGCAGAGGATAGGGAGAGATGGAGGCAGATAATTTGCTGTGGCGACCCCTGAAGGGCACAGCCGAAAGGAAAAGAAGAAGATATATATATATATATATATATATATATATATATATATATATATATGTCTTAACTACAAGAGAGAGCCTTCAGAGAAGACACTTGCTGCACTCAGGAAGTCCAGAAATGACGGATAGCTCTGTGCAGCGCCAATGACAACTGGCTGAACCTCTGCAGGGCATCCAGCTTTCTTCTGACTGCGGCAACATTCGCGCCATGTATGATGGCATGAAAAAAGCTTTTGGTCCAAGGATTACCAAACTCGCACATCTGAAGACAGCCTCTGGTAATACTATCACAGAGAGGAAAGCAGATCGATAGATGAGCCAAACACTATCAAGATTGTCACATTGTCAGCACTGCACTAGTTGAGAACAAAAACACCCTACCGAGAACTAGATGCTCTACCTTCTGTTGATGAACTCAGAAAAGCCATCAAGTCCCTGGACAGCAGGAAAGCTCCTGGCAATGATGGCATCCCCATAGAGGTCATCAAAGCAGTCAAGTGTATCGCTCTATATCACCACCTGCATGAGCTTTTACTCCAGTGCTGGGAGGAAGACATGCATAATGCAAAGACATCCTCAAGACATGCATAATGCCAGCATCATCACACCCTAGAAGAAAGGAAAGCACAGTGACTGCAACAACTATCGTGGAATATCCCTTCTCAGTACCATTGGGGAAGCCTTCGCTCGAGTAGTACTCAACCGGTTGCAGAAACTTGCAGATCGAGTCTACCCGAAGCACAGTGTGGCTTTAGAGCAAAAAGATCAACTGTCAATATTGTCTTTAAAATAAGGCAACTGTAAGAGAAGTGCAGAGAACAGAGGCATCCACTGTACATTCCCTGCATTGACTTGATGAAGGCCTTTTCACCCTGCTGCAGTGGATTGAATGTCCCCCCCCAAGCTCCTGAGGATGATTTCATCTTTCCATTAAGACATGCACAGCATCGTCCAGTGCGATGGCTCATCCTAGGATCTTTTCCCAGTCAAAAGGATGTGTGCTTGCTCCGACACTTTTTGGCACTTTTTCTTCTTCCCCCTGCTGCTGTCCTACGTCTTCAATCAGTCAGAAAACGGAGTTTATCTTTACACCAGAAGTGATGGAATTCTCTCCAAGCTTGCGTGTTTCTGAGCAAAAACCAAGATACAAAAGGTCCTGATTAAAGAGATGCTGTTTGCTCATGACGCCGTCTTGGCTGCACACACAGAGGAGGCCTTACAGCGACTCATCAACTGCTTCACTCTTGCATGCAAAGCGTTTGATCTCACAATCAGCATTAAGAAGACCTATGTCATGAGCCAGGATATTTGCAGCATTCCCAGCATTTCCATTGATGACCACATCCACGAGGTGGGACAAGTTCTCCTACCTGGGTTCTACCATCTCAAGCAATCTGTCCCTGGATGCAGAACAGAAAACGCGCATTGGCAAAAGCAGCAACTGAATTGGCTCTCCTTGGAAAAGAAGTATGGGAGAACGACACGCTAACTACCAACACCAAGACAGTGGTATACAGGGCTTGTATACTCAGCACGCTCTTGTACGGCTGCAAAGCATGGACCCTATATTCCCTCCAAGAACACTGACTCAACACCTTTCACAGGCTAGCATCAGCCCCCACAACAAGGCCCGGATTTCATTCATGACTACTGCAACAGAATCGGCTTCTCCAGAATCTGACTTTATAGTAGCCACAGAAGACACCATCACCCAACCATGAACTCATCCATGGTGCAAACGCCATTGTCTCTTGAGACAGATGGATGCCAACAACAATATATATAAACAGTGCGTGTGTGTATCTTCTTTTTCTTTTTTTCCCTTTCGGCTGCTCCCTTCAGGGGTCGCCACAGCGAATCATCTGCCTCCAACTCACCCTATCCACTGCATCTTCTTCTCTTACACCAACTGCCTTCATGTCCTCCTTCACCACGTCCATGTCTCTTTGGTCTTCCTCTAGGCCTTCTGCTTTGTAGTTCCAACCTCAGCATCCTATTACCAATATACTCACTATCCCTCTTCTGTACATGTCCAAACCATCTCAATCTAGCCTCTCTGACTTTGTCTCCAAAACGTCTTACATGTGCTGTCCCTCTAATGTGCTCATTCCTGATCCTATCCATCTTCGTTACTCCCAAAGGAAATCTCAACATTTTCATCTCTGCTACCTCCATCTCTGCCTCCTGTCTTTTCCCCAGGGACACTGTTTTGTGTGTGTATGATTGTGTATATATATATATATATATATATATATATATATATATATGTACTGTATATATGTGTAAGAGGTGTTTTGGAGACGAAGTCAGAGAGGCTAGATTGAGATGGTTTGGACATGTACAGAGGAGGGATAGTGAGTATATTGGTAGTAGGATGCTGAGGTTGGAACGACAAGGCAGAAGGCCTAGAGGAAGACCAAAGAGAAGATTTATGGATGTTGTGAAGGAGGACATGAAGGTAGTTGGTGTAAGAGAAGACGATGCAGAGCAGGGGTGTCAAACTCGTGCCACAAAGGGCCATGTGGCTGCAGGTTTTTGTTTTAACCAAGCAGCAGCACACCTGACTTGGCTCATTCAAACAACTGATAAGAGTCTTCAGGCAGTTGATTGGTCAATTTGTGTGCTCTGTCCAGAGACTGACCAATCAAATGCCTTAAGACTCTTATCTGTTGTTTGAATGAGCCAAGTCAGGTGTGCTGATGCTAGGTTGAAACAAAAGCCTGCAGCCACGTGGCCCTTTGTGGCACGAGTTTGACACCCCTGATGCAGAGGATAGGGTGAGATGGAGGCAGATGGCTGTGGCGATCCCTGAAGGGAACAGCCGAAAGGAAAAGAAGATACTAGTATAATGTGTGTGTGTGTGTACACATACACATAGGATCGACAAAAAACTATTCACCTTTACTTGACTTTGAAAACTTGAGGCCACAGGACCACACAAGATTGAAAATGCTCCTTTAATGACGTGTGAATACTTCAAACTTTTTATACAAATACCATAAATGCTTTTCTCTTCATATTTAATGGGCATAACATATACAGTAAATCAAATTTGGTGAAGAAGTACTCAGCGCAGCAGGTGTGTTTGTTCCTGTGTAAAATGGACGTCACGTGATGCACGGCTGCTTGAGCGTCGTAATGTCACGTGACCCGGTGAAGCGCGCTTGGGTGTTGTGTTTGTTCCGAGTTTGGAGGTGGTCTTGACAAAGTGTAGGGGTACTTTATATCAGACCGTCGTTTAAACGTTTTACTTTAGTTTATAGTTTATTATTACAGAAAGCGTTTCGTAAACGTGAGCGTTTCTCTTTGTCCGTCTCGCGGGCGCGCGCGCCTCACCTGTCGCTAATAATAAGGAAGTGCGCGTGTCAGTAGAAGTCATTTCCGTCAATGGCAAATTTTATCGCCCTACTTTCCTGTACTAAAGTGTGTGTGCGTTTAATTCCGAATCATTGGTGATATTGGGTTTTACGTTCAGTCTGTAGAGAAGAAGAGAGCGTTTTAATACATGTAAACTGAACTCAGGGAATTAATCCACACTGCTGTCAATCTTCTGAAGGTAAGTGGAGCAAACACTTTCATGGACTTTTATTTTTATTATTTACACCGCCCTCCTTACAAACTGTATTTCTCACAGTTTTTTTTTCAAGTTTTACTTCTATGACGGCGGTGTTTTCGACACAACATTTATCCTCACACATGAAAATGAAGCCAGTACTAGAACAGACCTGATCCTGTATTTGAAAGAAGAAAAGAAAGTCCACACATTTAGCTTGTGTCTCAGATCACTCTGATTGTATTGTCTTGTGCTGTAAATCTCTTGGTTTGTAATATTTTGACTTTATTTTACAGTCATAACCCACTTTTTAAAATAGCCAGTAGAGCCAGTTTATTATTTAGGCCAGGTGAGTGTTTGGTCCTGCCCATCAGTGAGAAACCTGAATATAATTCAAAGGCACTTATCAGATTTTCTTAAATAAACTGCTGAATAAATAAATCAGATGCAGAAGAATAACAATCAGAAAAGAATGAATGCTTTCCTTGCTCAAATTTACTTAATTGTTTCAGGATGCAACATCCATGTTTTATGTATGTTCATTTCCAGAAGTGAAGGAGATTTTGAAAAAAATTGACAAGGTATTATTCATGATGGAGCTGCACACAGAATGTGTTGTAGATGGTTTGTTGTTAGTTAATACCTCCAGGTTGATTAGCCAGGTGTGTGTGTGTGTTCAGTTCATTTTCTGTAACAACTTACGGGTAATTCTAATTAGGGTCGCGGGGAGGCTGGTGCCCATCCCAGCCAACTCTGGGCGAGGGCAGAGTACACCCTGGACAGCTCGCCAGGCCATCGATGGCTATGCAATTACTCTTGTCGAAAGTCAGCAATGGTTCTTCTACATGAACCTCACACCATAGACAGTGAGAGACATGGCCGGCCTTTGATATCCCAGTTAGCTGCACTGGGGGGGGACAGTGACGACCTGTGGTGAGTGGGGCTTGAACCCCTCAACCTTAGGATCAGTGATCCAGCACCTTACCACTAGGCCACCACTGCCCCTGTGTGTGTGTGTGTTTTTCCCATAGTCTTTGCATGCCATGTTTAAAATCGAGTAGACATATTTTTAAACCATATTCATTGCAGCATCAACATGGTCAATCAATCTGGGTGCCGTGCCAGAATTCTGGTGTAGGCAGCAGCCATAACAGCCTTTGTTTGTTCTTCTTGTCATGGATGTATACGAAGGGCAAAAAAAAATCCTCAGTAGAGGCCCAAAGTTGTTTCTGCAGGGTGTTCTTATTGAGACACCATCTCTAGCTAGCTGGCCGTTGACTCTAAAGAGTTCTTCCCACCTTTGATAGGTCTTGCTTTTATTCCTGCTGGGTTTCTAGCCACCCTCCTCACCAAAGTTGGACCCTGGTGGGGGAGCTGATTTAGTCGCCAACCACTCGACCATGCAACAGGTTGTACTGGTGTACATGTTACCAGTAGTAGGGCAAAACCTGACCTGACCATCATGGTACTGCTTTCAAATACAGTACAACTGATGTCTATCATATGAATCTGACCTGCTGTGTGAACCAATTACCTTACTTACTGTGCGTATGTCTCACTCTGGTATACATCTGTACATCCAAATGTATGTGGACCATTGGCATTGCAACCAATTCTTTCCAGAAAGGTTGACGCTCACAATTGGGTGGAATACTTTTTTATTATCTCTACTGTCAGTGTGTCTGTGACCACAATAACTCAAATTCAAAATATGGATTTATACAAACTTTTAGCTAATGTAGGTCTTGAGCCACAAATAACTGATTTAATTGTGAGGTGATCTGGGCTCATGAAAATGTATTACAATTTCCCTTCACTGAAATAAAAGAAAGACTGGTGTTCTAGGCTTAAATCGGTATGGAGTCGGTACGTTCTCATCATGCATGTGCCATCATGTTTGCATGTATTGCTTCCAGGTGCTCTTTCCTCCAACAGTTTAAAGACGTGAGGATCAGATCAATTGGCTACTCTAAATTGCTCTGAGGTGTAGATGTGAATGGTATCTGATATAATGATATCTGGCTCTCTATCTGTTAACCCTATGACACACTGGTGACCTGTCCAGGATGTCCCTCGGAATAGCCCTTGTCCATCTGCGACCCAGAACAGGATGGTGGATCCAAGGATCCAGAGATGTGACACTGGCAATTTTTGAGCAGAAGAACTTGAATGTCCCACACAGAGCCAGAATGTCAACCTCACAGAATATCGTTGAGATGAACCATGTTTGCATGACTCTATTGTATTTCAACTTTGCTTGTTTTTATCATTTTAGATTGATTTTGGGGCCTTTTATGACCTCTACGTCAAAGGATAGTTCAAACGTAGCTAGTGGCAAGAAATAAATAATCAAGAGTTTTAAAAACTTGAAGCAGTCCTGGGCTTGGGCTCTTCTCGTGGCGTTTGTACGTTCTCCCTGTGCTTGCGTCAGTTTACTCTGTGTACTCCGGTTTTCTCCTACAGTTCGATATGCACATCACGCTAATGGGCAGTTCTAAATTGTAATTGTATTTTCCTGGATATATATATATATATATATATATATATATATATATATGTGTGTGTGTGTGTGTGTGTATATATATATATATATGTATGTATTGCACTGTTCCGGTTCTACCCTGCCTTCGTCCATTGTCGGCTGTGAAAGAAGAAGAAATTTGATGGATTTTACTCTCGCAAACAGTTGCTTAACGTTTCGTGATCGGAAGTGATGTTATGTTGCAAAGCAGGTCAGGGGCTGAAAATGTCTGCATGACATATTAAAGAAATATTTCCTTGTTTTCCATTTTTTTGTAAACATCATGCATAGTCTTGCTTGACCTGAATAATTTCAAGTATGTCTTGACTTACTGCCCAACTGAAGAAAAGATGAGTCCTGTGCTTCCTGTGATTTTTATTTCCCAGGATTCTGATTCATGTTGGTGGATCTGTGTTCCATTGTTTCCCTGTACCTATTGCAACATAACACTGATTATGTGGGGTTTATCTTCCATGAACATGCATTCCAGTTCCTATCATTTTGGCATCTCTCAAATGCCACTGGTGTTCTTCAAATATATGCAGTCCACCCTGTTGCCATCAATGGCCAGCACGACTGGCTTCTGTACGCCCTCACCCAAGGAGAAAGCCATCTGGGACATGTTCACCATCCTCATACACCTTATGATGCCCAGGCTCATTGTGTATTTTAAGGAAATATCAGAGTATGGTAATGGTACGTGTCTAGAAAAACAAAGTGTGAGTCAAAGAGAATGTCTGACATCCTGTCACCCCTATTTTGGAAGACATTATCACACTTGAAAGCAAGTCACTATATATTGCCAATATACTGCAAACTCTGTGATAATTCAATTGGAATCAAGGGGTTTTTAAAAGTGGGTTCTCAGTCCAAGTCTGAATTCAAACATGACCGACAGATATATTCTCATGTCAGTCAGACGATGAGCCCGAACTATCACACCAGGAAGCCAGGAAGACACTGAAGAGGGATAGGCCACAGATGTTTTGATCACTGACTAGGGGGGCAGTATCGACTCTCATCTTACAAACCAAAAGTTAACTGTAATATTATGGGTGTCTCTGAAGATCACAGTTTTGTGCCAGAGCAGCCATCTGTGTGAACCTTAAGTTTGTGTTAAGTTCATGATGTCATCTATAAATGATTCATATGCATGTTTTTATTCATGTATAAACACCTGTAACTATGATGGTTGTGTTTTTGTAAGCTTAGTTGGCTAAAAATCATTAGTGTTACATGTTGCACTATAGGGTGAAAAATTGACCATCTTGGATTTTTATGTGCCATACAATTTCATAAAGTTAAATAATTTTCCTGTATGTTTAGGAAAAAATTCTTTAATCTCAAAACACACAAAAACCCCCCACATGCAAGTCAAATACTGTAATATATCTGGCATTTATGAATCAGATATAAAGAGGGACATGACCGAGGCTACGGGCACTACAATCATTTAAATATAAGAGATCTTTACTGTCAAATGTTGCATGAACAAGAAAATCAGTTAATTTCTGTAACCGCTTAATCCTAATTATGGTCACCGGGAGGCTGGCACCCATCCCAGCCAACTTCGGGCGAGGGCAGAGTACACCCTGGACAGCTCGCCAGGCTATCGCAGGGGGGGAAACACGCCGACAGCTTTGCAGCCTACTCTTGTCGAAAGTCAGCAATGGTTCTTTTACATGCCTCACACCATAGACAGTGAGAGACATGGCCGGCCTTTGATAACCCAGTTAGCTGCACTGGGGGGGACAGTGACAATCTTGTGGAGAGTGGGAATCGAACCCCCAACCTTTGGATCAGCGATTCAGCGCCCTTTTCCACTAGACCACCACTGCCCTGTCAAGAAAATCAGTTTAGCAGCAAATATAAAAAGCAAATGCACAAAATATAACCAAGGACCTACATTAAGCTATGCATGTATATACATTTATTTAATTAGTTAAGTTTGTAAAGTTTAAGTTGTTTCTGTTATCTTAAACGTATACATACAACACAATAGGATGTGAAAGATGTGCAATTATTTCGCTCGCTTTTTTTTTTTTTTTTTCCCAAATTTCAACGGAAAAGCATGGTATAAAAACTAACACAAGACTATGTGTGGGGAAGAGATATGCTGTATTGAACGTAATAAACGTCCTGCTCCAATAAGTGGACCCCCGAATAACCGCCCATGCGTACTGGGAGCAAAATCGGAGATCAAACTTACCAATTTTATTCAATCAGTCTCCGTAACGATAAAATGAGGTTCTCTGCCTGTAAAGGCGAGGTTACATGGTATTTCAAGACCCCCTGTGACTGGGGATGTCTATAATGTTCATCAGTAACAACACAATTGATTGTTCCGCCATGCTTTAAAAACAGGAAAATATTTTGCTGTGTTCTCTTGGTAATTGTTCAGCAACCACTGAACCCTTAGAAACTGCTACAGCAAAACTATTGGATGCTCTGAATGAATGGAGCAATGAGCCAGATATGGATCTGTCAGAAAGTGATGAAGAGTATTTTTCACCCGATTCTCCTGCTCACTAACTTCGTAAATTTAAGGACGTTCCTGGGCATGTGCTTTTGTTCATGTTCGTGTTGATTGGTTCAACATGTCATGTGCTAAAGTTGACATTCACGTTGATTGGCTCGATTTTGCTTGCGGGAAAATGTTTAAAGGAACAGCACCGGGAGGGAAAAGTAAGGGGTCCTTTTTTTTCTTTTTTTTTTTTTTTTTTTAAATATTATGCTGTTTTCTGCTTATTTTCAGCTTTCATGTAGGAAGTTTGGTTGGTACCACAAAATGAATAACACAAGTACCATTTAAAATTCTTTTTATTGTTCTGTTATTATTCATGTTTTCCATCTCAAAGGTGATAAGCACTTACCGTTTCACTCCGCTGGTAACATTTTAATAAGCGCCCACCCACACCAATTTTTAAAGCGCCCTGGGCACTTATCACGTCGAGTACGATATTAAGGGATTTTTTTTTTCCGTCATTTAGTCATTTATAAAATATTCTTCCTTCTTCTTTTCCTTAACTGCCCCAAATGACGCTTTTGCATTTATGGAGAGCAGTTTAATTAATGTAACCGTGCCAAGAAAATAATCTTTATTGTTAGGAGCTACGTACACTACAAAGACATTTGACTAACCTGTACTATGTTTATTTAAAGTTGGACTCTTTTTTTTTTTTTTTTTTTTTTTTTAATATTATATATTAAGTAGCTACAATAAGGTGTATACAGTAGGCCCTCGTTATTCGCAGAGGTTCGGTTCTGGGCCCTCCCCCGAATCAAGATAATCCACGAGTTCTAAACCCGGAAGTAAAACCAATGTGTTGTATTACATGTGAAAATTATCAACCAGTATCACAAGACTGATCACAAAAAAAAATCAAGGATAGTTGAATGTAATTACTTGGAAGTACATTACATGCACCTGACAGATGTTCGTTTTGTTCTAATACATGCTAGGAAAGGAAGTAGCATCAGTTTTAGTTGTATTCTACACACTGAACATTTAATACTTATTAATTGACCTTGTAAATTCCATGAGAGAAAGCAAACTGCAGAGTGGTTAATGTCCTTTGAGTTCCCGAGGAGCTTCTTTTTAGACAGAAACCGGCACATTGGATGATGAATGGCATGATCGTGGCTTGCGGACTCCAACCATTGAATGTCGCACAACATGGAGCATCTCCTACACATGTGCAATATTTAAAGGCATGCTGCTGCTCCCTGGCCTTTTCTGCACACCTTTTTAACCTTTTGGTTTTCTGTGGCGTGAGAGCACAGTTTATCTCCCAACACCTTTCCAGGAAAGACCTGCCCTTAGTCCTGCTGTATGCTGGTCCATCTAGGCTGCTTCTGATAGGAGGGGGATTCAAATTTTATTTAGCTCCACCAAGGAGGTCATGTCTTACCATCATGTATGATTGTTAGCAGCATTACACAAAATGTTTTGTGTTAATTTCTTGAAATGTGAGTCACTCCACTGAAAGTAGGCGCTTGCATCCAAAAATGAGCTTTTTACACACAGCTGGCATCATCATCATCAGTTTGCTCATCTATAAAAGGAATGAAACTTTTAAGTATTTTTCGGGTCTTGACCAATTTTCGTACAAAACCCACGATGATGCAGTGTTTGGGGTGCATCTGACAAACTGTCTCCGCTCACTAGACCCAAAAAGAGCAATCTTACTTTCATTAGTCCAGAAAATATTGCACTGTTTCTCTTTAGGCCAGTCAGTGTATTCTTTGGCAAATTGTAACCTCTTCAGCACATGTCTTTCAGGTTTTGGTCGCCATTTTAAAGCATTAGCGATCATTTTAGATGAGCAGCCTATCATTTTCTGTACATTATATCAGGGGTCCCCAACCTTTTTATCACCGCAGACCGGTCAACGCTTGACAATTTTACGGGTGGGGTCATAGATTGTTCATATTGTAAATATAATTTGTTTATATAATTAATTATAAAAATATTATTAATAAGAAGAAGACGAAGAACTCCATGAATGTTATTTTTCAACAGTTGAAATAAAGTTGGCTGGGAAGTACAGCTTGAACTTTTCTTAAAAAACAAAAACACAGGTAATGGTGGACCAGCTGGGAGAATGAAGGCTCAGTCTCACTCAAAATCCCCACTATTGTTTGAAACATGTCCAAGTCGCCACTGTTCATGTGCCGTACCCTTGTGGGTTACATTTTAGCGCTCAAATGACTGACATGTAACCAAGAAAATCCGGTCATTTTTCAAAAATAAAGATCGTTCAGACTGTGATAATAATTAAACGGAAATAATGAATTCTTTCTTCTGCGGACCGGTACCAATTGAGCGGCGGATTGGTGGTTGGAGACCCCTGCTTTATATGTTTATCCCTCGCTAATCAATTTATTTAATCACGGTACGTACACTGTTCTTCTGAGCAATGCCTGGAATAACCCATTTTTCTCAGAATTTCAGAGAGAAATGATCTACAGTCTGCATGTACAACATTTGCTGCCTTCCTTCCTTAAATAAGGGCAATAATTAGCAGATGTTTTTCAAAGAATGAATGACCTCACTGATTTAATTCCACACTTGTATTATTTTGAACCCTTTCAGTTAGTGATTCAATTATTCAGAATCGGCATCATGTGTGTCATGACTGTAAGGTCTGTTGAATTTATGTTATTCTACTACACCTGCAAGTCAATTATTTTACATGTTGGAATATCATTTCTACCAAAAACTGTGATTGATCAGGTCGGTGATGTCTGACTGCTATTAATTTGAACACAACTATAGGTGATTAAATCTAGATCGAGCCTGTTTGCTACATTTTTCATGTGTGGTGGAGGTGCATTATATTCTCAGTGCCTCTCGATTTTTTTTGTGTGCGTGTTCAGAGCCATTCATGTAGGCCGTGTTTTTGGCTTCTATCTAAACAGTAAATTTTACTATTGAACAAAAATTGAAAATACAGACTTGACACTGTAGATTTAAATCTGTTTTTCCCCCATTAGATGGAAGAAATGTTGAAGGACACTGTTAACAGTACAGACAACCCCATGAACAATCCAGCATCTCCTTCTGCATTCTTGCAGTCCAACATTTCAAACATAGTGAACATGACCGTGTTTGCATCGGCGGACAAGCCTCTGACTGAAGGGATATTTCTTAACACCGTTGCTGCTCAGGCACTTACAGGGATATTTGTTTGGTCTGCGCTGCTCATCACATGTCACCAGGTAAGCTTCTTTCTGGGTTTATCATGTTTACATTTGTGTATTTTTCCCCAAAATGTAATGTAAACAAATGTTTTGAATGGTTTAGAGTTGTGCAAGTCCGGAAAGGGGTCAGGAAAATGGAAAGCAAATAGGCTAGGTGGAGAACATGTCTTTTGTGTGGAGCCGCATGGTGTCCCTTCCCTCCACCCTTGCCTTCAGGTGTTTAACTATTCACATTGCAGGTTGTGAAATCTGAGCATGCCACAGTCAAAGCCATGCTCTATGTTTTCTTTTAATATATTGCTGCAATAAATACCTGGTAGCAACTACTGCCACACAGTTATTATGCTATATGTGAACACCTGACTGGAACTCCCGATGTCCAAAATCCCATTCTAAATTTGGTCTATTTCAAAGGTCCTGTGTTAGATTCCAAGCTCAGGTGCTTTTGTGTGGAGTTTGCATATTCGTCTCATGCTTGCGTGGGTTTCCTCTGGGTACTCCGGTTTCTTCCCACAGACCAAAAACATGCACAGTAGGTTAATAGATTGTTCCAAAGTCTCCCCTAGGTGTGAGAGTATGACTGGTTGTGTGAGTGTTGGCCCTGTGATGGCCTGGCAAGCCGTCCTAGGTGTACCCCGCCCACGCCCGTTGTCGGCTGAGATGGGCGCCAGCCTCCCCGTGACCGTAGTTAGGATTAAGCAGTTCAGAGAATGAATGAATAATAAGCTTCATGTTTGTGGGAAGGCTTTTCACTAGATTTTAGGGCGTGTCTGTGTGAACCTGTGGAGTAACCTGTGTAGCTGTAGTAATATCATTGAAGTTTGATAAGTCGGATGGTCCAATTCATCCCACAATTATTCAGTGAGATTGAGCTCAGGACTCGCTCCCCAAACTTGCCGAACTGTATTTACATGGTGTATGCTTTGTTTACAGGGGCATTGTCAAGCTGAGACTGGTTTATGTCTTTTGATTTCAGTGAAAAAACTGATTTTATTTTCATGATAATGAAAGGGAAATTGTACAAGACGGTGTTGAGGCCAGCGATGTTGTATGGTTTAGAAACAGTGGCACTGGGGAAAAGACAGGAGGCAGAGCTGGAGGTAGCAGAGATGCAAATGTTGAAGGTTCTCTTTGGGAGTAACGAGGATGGATAGGATCAGGAATGAGCACATCAGAGGGACAGCACATGTTAGAGGTTTTGGAGACAAAGTCAGAGAGGCTAGATAGAGATGGTTTGGACATGTACAGAGAAGGGATAGTGAGTATATTGGTACAGTCATCCCTTGCCACTTCTCGATTTGAGCATCGCAGCCTTGATACATCGCGGTATTTTAATAAAAAATAAAATAAAATAAAAATTTCATAAATTCAAAATTCGTTCTGAAACTCACATGTGAGCAAGCGGAAGGCAGGGACCCAAGGCAGGCTGCGTTCATTGTTTCCAAACGACAGACTGAAGTGCCCCTCCTCCCCAGTTCAGGCAGGGACCGTTCACTCAACTCAATATCGCAAGCTGATTGGCTTAGACGCGTGATGCTGTTGCCTCCTGCCCACTCAACTCAATCTTGCATGCTGATTGGCTTAGACGCGTGACGCTGTTGCCTCACACATTCCCACGGGATTTTTGGTGATTTTGTGATCTTACTGTATAGTGTTTGTGAACGTCCTGCACCGCGGAGAAGAGCTATTGTCAGAGATGAGTACAGTACTTTAAGTATTTATATATAAATTCTATTTAAATATTAATACATTACAGTATTTACATATGCATATAACTGTGTAACGTTTAATATACACTTGATATTGTATAGACGCAAAAACATATAGAAATGAGACAACGTGCGGGGCATTCCTACCTCGCGGTTTTTCGAATATCGCAGCCAGGTCTGGTCTACATTGTCCGCGATATTCAAGGGATGACTGTAGTAGGATACTGAAATTGGAACTACCAGGCAGAAGGCCAAGAGGAAGACCAAAGAGAAGATTTATGGATGTGGTGAAGGAGGACATGAAGGTAGTTGGAGTAAGAGTAGAAGATGCAGAGGATAGGGTGATATGGAGGCAGATGGTTCGTTGTTGTGACCCCTGAAGGGAACAGCCGAAAGGAAAAAAAGAAGGAGGAGTTAATGACCCAGGTTCTGGGCCATATACTGATAAGTACTGCAGCATTTCTAGTGTGCAGTTCATTCAGGATTTAATAATGTAATGTTAGTAGTGCAGTTCAGGGTTCTCCAACCCTGTTCCTGGAGAGCTATTACTCGACAGGTTTTATCTTCAACCAAGATCCAACATGCTTCTTTTAGCTGTTCAAAAATTTCTTTGGCAATACTCAGATGGTCAGCTGTGCATGATTTGGAGTTGGAGCAAGTCTTCAGGTAGATTTCTCCTAGATCTCCAGCGTTCCAGATTGGAAATCCCTGGTATAGTCTGTTACTACATCTGCAAGATTTTAGATTCGAGCTCGGGTTTAAAATGAAGCAGTTTCTGGATGCACTTTGAAATTAAGTCTAAAAGCCGCTTACAAGAATTTATTCCAGCTTGAAGCATAAATCGGTCACAAATGAAATTGCATCAACAATAGCACTATATTATAGTAATAACACTATTATGGTTGCGCCACATTTAGCGCAGTGAGACGTTTGAGTGTACCCAAGGCCTGTGATTAAACTGCATTTATTTGCGATTTTCATTTTTCTCCCTTGTGCTGTCTAAGCATTTTATAACGCAATATTACAGTTGTGACATTATGCAGAGTGTACTTGTGTATCAGTAATATATATATATATTGTTGCACTATATAAAGAAACACGAGAGCCTTTTAAAGCATATGCTTTAATATTAGCCAGTGCAAGGCAGCATGGTGGCGTAGTTCTTAGCACATCCGAATCACAGGAAGAAGGTCCTGGGTTCGATTCCAAGTTCGGGCATTTCTGTGTGGAGTTTGCATGTTCTCCCTGTGCTTGTGTGGGTTTCCTTGGGGTACTTCAGTTTCCTCCTACAGTCCAAAAACATGCAGAGTGGGTTAATTGGCTGTTCCAAATTCCTTCTTGGCGTAAGACTGAGTATGACTGATTGTGAGTGTTGGCCCTGCGATGGCCTGGTGAGTGGACCCTGCCCTCACCCAGAATTGGCTGAGATAAGCGCCAGCCTCCCCGCAACCCTAATTAGGATTAAGTGGTTCTGAAAATGAATTATTAGTTAGTGCACATTTTCTGGGTAAGCCTGCATTTATTTTTATTGCATACTGTATATAGAGTTCTGAGCAAAAGACTTGGGCACATGCTACCGAACAAATGGGCATATGTTATAGAGCAAAGATGCCCTGAAAAATAATTCAGTGAAATGTTTCTACAAAAAACAATGCACATAAAGGGGTAGTAAGCAGTAATGAATGAAACAGAGACTGCAAAAAAAGGACTTTACAGTTTTTCAAGAACGTAAGATAGAGGTTTTACTAAACATCTATCAGCCACACTTTTTCTGAAGATTTTAATTGGCGCACCAAACCCAGGGGTGTGTGTGTGTGTGTGTGTGTGTGTGTGTGTGTGCGTGCGTGCGTGCGCGCGTGTATGTGGTCTCTTCTGTAATACACGTTCCTGATTGACATACATGCATGCTTCAAGTCATAAAATAAAAATGTTATATACAGTCAGCCCTCAACTTACGAAAACCTCTAAATATGAAAAACATTTTCATAAATTTTCGCCATTTGTATACGAAACAAACTCTTCTTACGAAAAGCACCAAACGCACCATTCAAAAATTCAAACAATGCACGAGTTGCGCTCTCATTGGCCAGGAGGGAGCTGAATCGCCATAGTACTGTACCCATAAGCTTGTTTGTCACACACATAATGGAGAGATGTACTGTCGGTTCGTGAGTTTTGAGAGTACTCACTGCAGCTTATTTGAGGAGGTTTGGATGGAGCCGCACCCCGTCTCAAAAGCTCCGCATTTTTGTGCATGGAACTGGGCAGCGCCACAAATGTTCTGTGCACAGAATGCTCCGTTGGACAAAAGACTTCTGATCTCACAAGTAAGTAAGATAATATTGAATCCGGACCTCAGATCTTTCAAACATGTAATTCCGCTTTAAATACAACACCCCGTCTCAAAAGCTCCGTCGGCTGCACGCTGCGTGTGGGTGGAGCCCACATTCGGCAGAGCTTGCCACTCGGGGGGAGAGAGAGAGAGGGAGCGAGAGAGAGGTGTGTGTGTGTGTGTGTGTGTGCGTTAATCTTCTTCTTCTTTTACTTTCGGCTGCTCCCTTCAGGGGTCGCCACAGCGAATCATCCGCCTTCACCTCACCCTGTCCTCCGCATCTTCTTTTCTGACTCCAACGACCTTCATGTCTTCCTTCACCACATCCATAAATCTCCTCTTCGGTCTTCCTCGAGGCCTTCTGCCTGGTAGTTCCAACCTCAGCATCCTACTGCCAATATACTCACTATCCCTCCTCTGTACATGTCCAAACCATCTCAATCTAGCCTCTCTGACTTTGTCTCCAAAACATCTTACGTGGGCTGTCCCTCTGATATACTCATTTCTGATCCTATCCATCCTCGTTACTCCCAGGAGAACCTCAACATTTTCATCTCCGCTACCTCCAGCTCTGCCTCCTGCCTTTTCCTCAGCGCCACTGTTTCTAAGCCATACAACATTGCTGGCCTCACCACCATCTTGTACACTTTTCCCTTCATTCTTGCTGACACTCTCCTATCGCACATCACACCGGATACTTTTCTCCAACCATTCCAGCCTGCCTGCACACGCTTCTTCACCTCTTTTCCACACTCTCCATTGCTCTGGATTGTTGAGCCTAAGTACTTAAAATCCTCCACCTTCGTTATCTCTGCTCCCTGTAACATCACCGTTCCTCCTGGGTCCTTCTCATTCACACACATGTATTCTGATTTTCTGAGGCTAACCTTCATTCCTCTCCTTTCCTGGGCATACCTCCACCTCTCTAGATTTTCCTGCACTTGTTCTCTGCTCTCACTACAGATCACAATGTCATCTGCAAACATCATAGTCCATGGAGATTCTTGTCTCACCTCGTCTGTCAGCCTGTCCATCACCATAGCAAACAAGAAGGGGCTCAGAGCTGACCCTTGATGCAGTCCCACCTCCACCCTGAACTCTTCTGTCACACCGACAGCACACCTCACCACTGTCTTACATCTCTCATACATGTCCTGCACCACTCTAACATACTTCTCTGCCACTCCAGACTTCCTCATGCAATACCACAGTTCTTCTCTTGGCACCCTGTCATATGCTTTTTCCAGATCCACAAAGGCACAATGTAGCTCCCTCTGACCTTCTCTGTACTTCTCTATTAACATCCTCAAGGCAAACATTGCATCTGTGGTGCTCTTTCTTGGCATGAAACCAAACTGTTGTTCACTGTGTGTGTGTGCATGCGTTAATAAAAATGTTTAATAATGGTTTAATTAATTAATGTTAATAAAATGTTTAAATAGTTTCATTTACTTTTGACACACATTTCATACATATTTCATACAAAATTGGTATACTTTTATCATTTTTAAAGGATTTATGGGGTAGTCTTGGGAGCCTTGGAACGAATCACGCGTTTTACATGTAAAATGCGCCTCTACTTACGAAAACTCCGGGTTCCGAAAAGGGCTCTGGAACGGATTAATTTCATAAGTAGAGGGCCGTCTGTAAATATTTAGATGCTGCTTAAAGTCATAGCTTTGTAAATATTTGCATTATTTTCAGTAAAGAAACGGCTATAATGACTTACTGTCTTTTCAATGGTATTTGAAATGCAGCATTGGGTTGTCTGTTTGGGGACGTGAGCACAGACATCACGACAAAATTAAGCTCCTGACTTCATGACAAGGAAAGAGTGGAGCGTCGCTATAACAATATTTAAACTAAAAAAGAGTGCCTAATGCTTTTTTGCATTATACTGTAGTTACAGCCAGCTCTATAAGTATTTGGACAGTCTTGCAATTTTTTTCATTTCGTCTCTGTGCACCACCACAATGGATTTCAAACAAAGCTGTAATTTATGGTGTTTAAGTGTTCCATCAACCTTTCAGGAATTACAGCCATTTACACACACACACACACACACACATACACCTTTCAGACACTCAAAAGGACTTGGATAAACATAATTATTGCATAACTGACTGATTGTGTCGTCATCTCCTGACAATTTTTTTTTATTATTTTTTTTTTTTTATTTGAAGTAGGTAATTTTTAAATCAAAATGACAGACACTCACAGTTTGTCATAGATATTAGGAGCAGGCAGAATCAATGTTGTCAGGCTTTAAAGGTTGAAAAAATAAACCAAAAATTCTCAATTTGAGTGTTAAAACCCTTCTTTACAGAGCATGGTTTACTTTACGTATAGTATGTACTAAATTCTGAATTAATAGCATTAATATAAATTATAAGGATTTTGTTCTGGTTAGCATTCCTTTCTCTGTATAGTGTGTACTTGAATACAGAATGAGGTTTAAAGAGATGGCATTACACAGCTCTTGTCTTGGCTGTGTGTCTGTCATCATTTAAAAAAGTCTGATTTTTATTTATGTTTCTTTGTAGTTGTTACTAAAACATTGTGTGCTTGGGGCTTTGTGTGTGTCATTGTGCAGTCTTTTTCAGTGACATCCAATTCACCTTCAGCACTGTCTGTCTGTCTTCCTTTCGGCTTTTTCCATTTTACTCGGGAGTCGCCACAGCGAATCATCTGATTCGCACGTTTAATTTGGCAGAGGTTTTTACGTCGGATGCCCTTCCTGTCATAACCCTTTTAGCAAGGGACAGAAACACGCTGACGACTTTGCAGCTACTCTTTACGAAAGTCAGCAATGGTTCTTTTACATGCCTCTCACCATAGACAGTGAGAGACATGGCCCGCCTTTGATAACCCAGTTAGCTGCACTGGGGGGGGGGGGGAGTGACAACCTTGTGGAGAGTGGGACTCGAACCCCCAACCTTTGGATCAGCGATCCAGTGCCCTATTCCACTAGACCACCACTGCCACCTAGTACCTTCAGCACATACTTATAAATATAAGCATAATTTTTAATACTCTCAATCAAATCCTTGTCAGTGACTGAAAAAAATATGAAACCCATGAACTTGAGGCAAATGCTGATTCTCCTCCCTTATACTTTGACAGGTCAATACTGTAGCCATCTGCATTTGCTACTTGTTTGTGGGTCTTTCTGACTGAAGCAAGTGGAAAGAATGCTTAGTTTAGCTAACTGACAACCATTTAAAAACAATCCATTTTTTTTGCGTTATGTATTTCTTTGGTTGCCTTCAATGCGCTTATCCAGCTATACTCGGAAATCCTTCCTATCAGTTTTGCAGAATTTGATTGAATCTGAGCAGAAAGTATAATACAGGGATCCCTCGCTACTTCGTGCTTCAATTCATGTGGCTTCAGTGCATTGAGTTGTTTTTTTATTTTATAAATACAGTATTCATCGAATTAAAAAGTAAGGAAGAATAGGGGGAAAAGAACCCCAAACAAAAAAAACCCAAACCACCCCATCAAAACTACTTACATTTTTATGTGAGGTGTGCATGTGAGTGCGTGCACAGGCATTTGTGTGCGCGCGTGGGTCTGTATATGTGTGTGTACAGTCATCCCTTGAATATCGCAGATAATGTAGACCAGACCTGGTCGCAATATTCGAAAAACCGCGAAGTAGGAATGCCCTGCCCCCCCATTTCTACCATGTTGTCTCATTTCTATATGTTTTCGCGTCTATACAATATCAAGAAGTGTATATTAAACGTTAGTTATATGCATATGTAAATACTGTAATGTATTAATATTTAAATAGAATTTATATATAAATACTTTAAGTACTGTACTCACCTTTGCCAATAGCTCTTCCCTGTGGTGCAGGACGTTCACAAATACTATACAGTAAGATCACAAAAAATCCTGCTGGAATGTGCGAGGCAACAGTGTCACGTGTCTAAGCCAATCAACTTGCGAGATTGAGTTGAGTGGGCGGTCCCTGCCTGAACTGGGGAGTAGGGACACTTCAGTCTGTTGTTTGGAAACGATGGACACAGCCTGCCTTGGGTCCCTGTCTTCCGCTTGCTTACATGTGAGTTTCAGCACGAATTTTTAATTTTTTTATGAATATTTTTTAATTTTTTATTTTTTTTATACTGCGATGTATCAAGACCGCGATGCTCAAATCGTGAAGTGGCAAGGGATGACTTTTTTATTTACATCTTATTTATTTCTTTTTAATGTTTAATTATTGTTATAAGCATTCATAGGATTTCGGTCCCCATTAATCGCAGAAAGCGAGGGCTCCCTGTACTATTCTCTTCCGAATTCATCCAGCACCAGAAACATCAGTAAAAATAACTTACCGCTGCCAGTCATAAAATATTGTCTCAAGACTGGTTACACTTTCTCTGAGTCTAATATGGCTTTTCTGTTTTGTTTTGTTTTTTTTCTTGCTTTGTTTTCTGATTATCAGTGGTTTGCATCTTAAAGTAAAGCTTTTGCATTTATGTTCACCAAGGTTTTTGATTTGTAGACTTTAACGGTCATCTCCCCTAGTGTATACTTTCTTTTTTTTTATTTCATTGTTATTTTTGTTGGGGTTTTTTTTTTTTTCAGCCTACTTTAATTGCATTGATGTATCTTATGAGCACGTACTGAAAGTTTACATAAACAGCAACCAAATAAATATTTAATACAGTCAAACTTCGGCTGACGAACGCTTAAGCTCACGAACTTTTCGCCTCAAGAACTTTAAATTCGCGAAAATATAGTCTCGGCTGACGAACTACTTTTCGGCGGACGAACCAAACCACGCGGTCGAACAGCGCCACGGTGGCGGCCACGAGAAGCTGACGCACGCTCACGGTGTCACAGTTCGTCACCCCCTTTCTTTGAATGCGGAAGTGGTTTGTGTTTGCTAGACATTTTGGACCATATTGAGTGTACTTTTGCTATTATGGGACCGAAAAAGACCCCACCACAGGCGGAGATCATTGAAAAACACGAACGAGGTGTGCGTTTGTGTGACTCAGCGTCCCAGTACCAGTACGCCAAGTCTACCACCATCCTTAAGAACAAGGAAGCTATTAAGGGTGCGTGTGTGGCTAAGGGTGTTTCCAAACAGTAGGCGTTTCCAAACTCTCCTTCCAAACAGTAAGTCCCTCCCTCCCTCCCTCCCTCCCTCCTCCTCCCACTCCATTCCATCAAGCCGTCAACTACCATCACAAAGGTAAATAAAACGACTTTATGATACAGTACAGTTTATTTCTTTAATTACAATACAATAGACATTTATTATACATAAAATAAGGTATATTTTTGTGTAGTTTTAAGGCTTATTTAGTAGAAAATTATGTTTTATGGGGACCTGGGAACGGATTATTCTCATTTTAATGGTTTCTTATGGGAAATAAATGTTCGGAAGACGAACTTTTCGCCTCACACACACTTTCTAGGAACCAATTATGTTCGTGAGCAGAGGTATCACTGTACTTGGAATCTGATAAATAAAAGTGATAATGATGACAATAATAAGAATTGTTGTTTTTCATTATTTTGCTTCTTTTCAAATCCATTGAGGTCTGTAGTGAGACATAATCACAAACTGTGACTACCTAAATACTTATGGACCTACCCGGCACTGATCAGCCCTAACATGAACATAACCTTCCGATGCATTCTGGTAATCTGTCATAATCAGCATTAACTTTTTTTGCGATCAGACCACACATGCTGGCCTTCATACCCAATGAGGGTGAGTGAACACTAGGTTTTCTTGAATCGGTTTATGCTTCATCATTTGTTCTAACACTGCTGAAGGAAACAAACCACTGGACAACCTTTCACCTCACCCAATTTGTGTGCTGTGGTTTTGGAGACACTCTTACTCAGTCATCCAACCATGATATTTTTTTTCTTTGTCACTCCCCCTCTTAGAATTTCCTATTTTTCCTGCTTGACTACATCAGCCCTGCCTAATGTACTCCACCCTACAACAGTTATTAGAGTATCACTGTTATTCGCTGTCTGTACCTCTGTGTTTTTGGCTGATCATTGTATATGTATATTCATGCATTCGTTTTCTGAACCACTTAATCCTAATTAGGGTCGCAAGGAGGCTGGATACCATCTCTGACTGGTCTGGACGAGTGCAGCGTGCACCCTGGACAGCTTGTAAGACTATCGCAGGGCATATATATGTATATAAAGTGCAACACACTTGAATACTGGACTTTTGTTTGGGTGAAAGGTAGATTTGCTGATGCAGCTCTTCCACCCACATGTACTTGTTCTTGACATGACCCATAAAAATGTAATATCGAATCCTCCTTTACATGATGTATTCTGTAATCAGACTGCTAGAACAGTAGTGATGGGAGACTGGTACAGAGGAGGAGTTTCTTTTGTGCAATGCCTGGAGGGCACCTGGAGGACTTGTTTGATTGCTTCCAAAGTCTTTTGTCCTCCCTCCAGAAAGTATAATGCTTTAGAGAAGCAGGAGGATTTCAGGCAGCGTATACAATGCCATGTTGGCATTAAGCCGGAAAATGAATCGCTATGATCCATTCTCCCGTCACTATGTTTAAAAAGTCTGTGCGGTTTCATTTCACTATATATTTATACATAACTAGCAGCCAAGCAGTTTGTCCAAGCAGATGTCGCAAACAGCAGCCTGTACAGGAGTGTTGGAAAGGCTTTGCTTAGAAAATGTATCTACTGTAAATCCAGAAAAGATTTAGGCAGACTTTCCCCTCGGTCATTACGTCACTCCTCTATACTTACTTAAAGTGTAAGGCTGAGGTTTTGTTCCTGCATTGTTGGTTCGGCTCGACAGCACCTCAGCCACCAGTGACCAGTATTAGAAATGAGTTCGCGGCCCACTGAGATCATGTTTTTTTTTTTTTCTGTTTCTATTTCCCCTGTGTTGATCTATATTGCAGATCATTGAAATCAGATTTTTTTTTTTAGACTTCTTTTTGTAAAAAATGATTGCGCACAAATACCAATGAAAAAGAAACTTAAAATCACTTTATACAATATTTCCTTCAGTCAAGAAAAGCGTGAATCTGAAGAAAAGTCTTAGGAACACTAACAAACCCACAAGCCTGTGATGTATTTTAGCATAGCTCAAAGGTCGTGTGCTCTCACTTCCATATACTTGTGGGTGGGGGGGGGTTCTTGAATGCTGAAGAGGTGTGTGGAATGTGATAAAAAGAAAATCCAGAATGCCTTCATTTCCTTTAAAAGAAACAGAAAAGGAAATATAGTACTGAGCTCTGAGCGAGATGGCCAGTATATCAGACATCACAGGTGCGCTATTCAACTAAAATTGCTGATGTAGGCATTTATAAAAATGTTCCCAACATATTTGTAATATTCTTTTCAATGGTCACATATGAATTTTAATGCTTTAGACCAGCGTACATGGATGGGAATAATTTTGAAAGGAAGTACTTGGCAGCTATTTTGCTTTGTCTAAAATGGCGGCCATTCCATAAGTTTCATTAATAAAAACTGCTGACATCGGAAAGTGTAATTCATTTGCATTAAAACAAAATATGGGTTTACATCTTTTGTCAGTAGGCTGGATTGTGCTATAAAGTGTGTGTGTGTTTTTCAAAGTGAATAGAATCAGAAACGATACTATGTCTGACTTATGGTTGGGTCTAGTGACCGTTTTCAATTTAGTAGCCAAGTTGGTCAACTCAGCTGAGCTTAGACAATTGTCACTGAAGACGGAGAGACCTACAGACAGTTAGCAACAAAGGTGGTTTTGGAGAAAAGGCCTGGCAAAGTCATCTTTAATCTGTGGTTAAGTCGTAGGGACCGCAGCCTAGGCAGTTGGGTCCAGAAGTTCCTCACAAAGCTGGAAAGTCAGGATGTGGTGACGTAATGTTTACATGAACTGTAAAGGATTTGATATGAGGTATGTAAAATGCTTGATGGGGCTGTTGGTGTGGTAGTTGGGGTCCTGCACTCATGATCGACCAGTCATGGGTTTAAGACCCCCACCATGTTAAAACCCCTGGGCAAGGTGGGCACATCTGCATTTATTCCATTGCATTGGTGAATAGTACATGAGCACACAGTTACAGTTCAGTGCCTACAACTGTAGAGTTGCAGGTTGATTAACCTGCTGGGATACATTACAAACAGAACTAAAAATTACACCAGACTATGCGCGAGTTCCTCAACTGGTTTACGTGTTCAGCTGCCCAGTGACCCCCAAACCGAATATTTATTTCAAAAAAGTGAGAACTAATTTGTAATTTTTGGTGTGGTAGCCAATTTGAAAAAGCACAAATTTAGAATAGATAGTCTTTCTCAGTTATGACTCTTTATCTTTGTGCCCATATTTTTTTATAGCTAGTTCTAGTGCTAACACAGGACCAAGGCTAATTCAGAAGGGTGGGGCATGCAAAAGCTTCCTTCAAGAGGTATGAAGCCAATCTTTTTATGAAGACCATCTTTGGAAACTGTAATCTCCCCATTCTGCATGCATGAGTTTACAGACACCTGTAATTCATTAGTGATGATTTAATTGACAGGAGAATAGACCCCTCCCACTTAAGAGCACAGACGGTTTTGCTCAGATAGCTGTGGCGTCATCAAAATTCAACCTAGCAATTTCCCAATGATTGAGCGCATGCTAAACTATGACCTTATCAATGTTGTTTATGCCCTTATCAACTTGTTTACAAATCTGCTCCTGCACTTTGGATGGAATCTCACCATGCGTAATCCACAGCCAGATGTCCTTGAGCAAAAGTGTAAAATTAAGATAATGAAATCATATACCATTTTACTGCTTGTGCTTTCATATAACTGACTCTGATCACTAACAAATACTTCACACTCTGTAACAACAACATATACAAGTATAGTGAGGAATGGTGACAAATCTCCAAGTTACAGTCAGTGGATGGAGTCATTTAGTCCTTCTTACCTTCAGCTGTGTGCCCAGTGGAGCCTATTTCTATTCCTGCGCTAGTATTTGGCTCTCTAAAGCACCGTCATACATTAATCCTCTGCCCACATAAAAGCCAAGCCTGGGAAAAAAAAACCCCACCTTTTTCATCTGAGTCATCTGTGAATATAGAGTCAGGATGATGATGATCTGGGTTTGTGACTGTAAAAATCTCTCACACGAAACACTGGAGGATTTTTAAGTACCCAAAATCATCCTGAAATCTCTGCTTAATGAGTTTCATTTTTAATGAATAATATTTCCCAAGGCCAATGTGATTTACAGGATCATTTCACATTAATAAAAATCATACTTTAGTGTTCTACAAGTATAATGATTAACTGTGATATGCATCTTGTGTGTGATAAAACAACACGGAAAAGATATTAGTGCCCAGGTTCTTATCAGGATGCATCACTGAAACAAATGTACAGTAGGATCCTTCTTGTGGAAGGAACTCTGCATTGTTGTTTTCATTTTCTTTAATCCTGACGTCTTCACATTGATCCGTAGTCTGTTTACAATCACTTAAAAAAAAAAACTCATTCTAGTTTTATTTCTAGTATTGAAACAAACTGAAATCATTTAATTTTCCAAACTGCTTAATCCTGTTAGGATCATGGGGAAATGAGACCCTGTGGCAGCCGATTATCAGAGCGAATGTGTGGGGTACACGCTGAACAGTTCACCAGTTCATCGCAGGGCTAATATACATAAATCCATTCACACTCACACCCAGGGACAATATGCAATAGTCAATTATCCTAATAGGTATGCCTTTTAGACTGCGGGACGTACTGTAGCTAGAGGAAACCCACGTGAGCATGGAGACGCCATTCAAATACATCCATGACGAACCAGGGTCTCAAACCCAGGACCTTCTTGCTGTGACGTGGATGTGTTAGCTACTGCTGCTTGATTGAAATCGGTTTAGTGTTATTTAGAATGCTAATCGGTAACCACAGAATATCTATACAGACGCTCTCCGACTTGCGTTCATCCGTTATCCGTTTTTCAAAAAAAAAAAGTCAAATTTTGAGTTTAGATGTACCTACGTAGTATGCTGATGTAATGACGCTACATTCACTGTTTACAAACTACAGACTGAATGTATACAGTATATATATATAATATCGGTTATATAGCGCGTTACCCCTGTGTTAAGATGTTGTCTCTGTGATCTTTGTGTTTACACTGTTTTGCGGACTTTTGTGACCCTCAGCAAATATGGTTGGTCAGAAAGCGTAAGCTTACTAGCATGGGTGCAAATCTCATACACAGAGATGAATTAACTATCTGCTCAGATCGGCACAATCTACCATGCATACTCGGTTAAGCAACGAGAGTGATAATATGAATGAAAACCTGAATGCACAAATTACAGAACAATTACAGATATTTATTATCTTTTAGCAGAATCCTAAGAGTGTATACTTATTTTTATAGTAATATTCATTAGGATTTTACTTGTTCTTTGTATGCATCTCTTGAATAAAGTTTACTTAGAAAGTAAAAAGAAAAAGAAAGAACTCTCCGCTTTGCTGGGATTTACATCATGCAGGCTGTGTTCTAAACGAGTTCAACGACACCCTTGTGCACTTGAAAGACCGGAAGTCTGTATAACCCACAGCAAGTACACTACTTTCGGTATTGAGCGCTTCACCTATTGTAAGCGTTGGTTGAATGTTTTAAGCTTCATGTAAAGTGACTTATAAATAAGTGACTTATTTCAAATTAATGTTGATATTGTTTGATACATTTGATGATATTTTACAATGTTATGTTTATAATTGAGTTAGGGGTGTTTTATGAGATATGGTAATGGTATTTATGGATGTATAGTATAGTATGAGCATCGTACGTCACACGTCTTACGTCACTGTAACAACTTACGTTCACTTTCAACTAACGTTCGGCCGTCCGGAACCAATTAAAAACGTAAGTTGGGGAGCGTCTGTATATAGTTACTCAACAGAGCAAACAACCAAAATAAACCACTTGTTTTCCCCACTGACAGACTCCTATTATCATGAGTGTCTCACAACATGGAAAGGATCCCTACAGAGACCTACCTGTTTCTGTTTACCTAAAAACATATAAAAAAGGAAAGAAAGAGTGTACAAAGTATCTTCTATATTTTCAGCCTTTTCCTTGATGCAGAACTCCCTTTAGCACATGTAATCAACTATCACACTGGTTTCTTTGAGAATAGACCTCTACTTCTTCAAATATTATGGTAAAAACAGTCTCTCTGTACTGTTATTGGGGGAAACAGACAGCCGTATTTCTCTGGAGGGATCCGTAGCATGCTGTCACACTCACGTAATAACATTATGAATTTCTCAGTGGTAAAAACAAGGGTGGGGGGGGGCTTGTTTTTGTTTTGTTTTTGTTTGCTTGTTGTTTGTTTTTTCCCCGTTGGATTGCGGTGTATAATTATTGTGTGGTTGTTGGTTATAATGTTCCACTCAATATTAGAGCAATTATAGTCCCTAGTTAAAAAAAAAAATCAAATTGAACTAATTAGGTCCCCTACAGGCTCCAGCGTAAACAATACCTGTATTTTTCTTTAATTCTAATTTTTCTTCCAGACCTTATTCATCCATATTTGTCTAAAGAACAAAAGTCTGGGATAAATATTTTGTATTTGTATTGTTTTTGTCATGTTTTGTGTGTGTGTGTGTGTGTGTGTGTGTGTTTAGATCTACTTACACCTGAGGTCGTACACAGTGCCAAACGAGCAGCGTTACATTATTCGCATCCTCTTTATTGTCCCTGTTTATTCCTTTGACTCCTGGCTTAGCCTCCTCTTCATTAGTAACGACCAGTACTACGTCTACTTTGACTCCATCCGTGACTGCTATGAAGGTAGGTAACTTTATTTCTCCTTTGTATACATGGCTTTACTCACTGAGCCAGCTGTACTCAGCTACTACTTCTACTGCTGTGTTGCCGATATCAGACTGCGTAAACTTTGTACATCTCATATTTTTTTTTCATAGTACAAAGAATGCACTTAAATGAGGTTTTATCTGTTGTCATCACTTTTTCCCTCCATCCAATCCTCTGGAAGACAACAAGAATGAGAGCACTATTTTTTCCCAGTTATGGCCTGGTGGTAAAGGGCCCTGGATTGCTGACCCTAAGGTTGGGGGCTCAAGTCCCACTCTCCACAAGGTTGTCGCTGTCCCCCCCAGTGCCGCTAACTGAGTTATCAAAGGCCGGCCATGTCTCTCACTGTCTATGGCGAGAGGCATGTAAAAGAACCATTGCTGACTTTCGTAAAGAGTAGCCGCATAGCCGTCAGCGTGTTTCTGTCCCTTGCTAAAAGGGTTGTGTCAGGAAGGGCAGCCAATGTAAAAACCTCTGCCAAATCAAACGTGCGAATCAGATGCTTCGCTGTGGCAACCACTGAGAAAGGGAAAAAGGCCCGAAAGGAAAAGAAGATAAATGTGTTAGCCAGTACATTTACAGGTTTCCAGCCAACCTGGAAATCGGGGAAAACATGAAAAAAGATGGGCACTTTTTCCAATTTGGTAATAGTTAATCAAATCGGGGGAAAATCAGGGAATTTGTTTGGTCAGACCTTCTCGGCTTGTGTCGGACAATTCATACCAAACCGCAAATTGATTCCTCTGCATGATTGCATGGCTAAGGTGGCTTTGTAGTATTATTATGGGTACATGGTCTAATCATGTATCGTTGTGACTTTTAGTTGTTATGCCTACTTCTCTTAGTCTTAAGCCCCGGTCACACAGCATTCCACGTCTAAATCACGTACAAAAAGTTCTGAAAATCTGCTGGATGTGGTTGTAAGTGATAACTTTTGGTCGATTTTGGCTTGGCTGTGCTTTGTACGTGTGTTGCATGTCTTTAGCACGTCTTTACCACGGGGTTGTCCGCGGTCTAAAATTTTGAGCAGTTCAGAACTTTTTTCCACGTCCAGCGCCATTCACATTTTTCCCCACGTCCTGCCATGTCTAAAAATCGACTGTAGCACATCTTAAACTCGACACCAACACGAACAACACCGTCTGCGTCACGGGAAAACATTTTTGGCTGGGTTTTGGCCGTGATTATGCCGTAAAACGCTGTGTGACCGACCCTTTAGTGTCTGCAGGTGCTGTATATTGGAGATGTTTAAGTCAGAAAAAAGGTTGAAATTATGATCCTGGAATTTTCCAGCAGGGAAAAATCAGGGAATTTTATTCCTTAAAAAAAAAGCTGAGAACCATGATTTAGTAGTTGTTGTTGGATTTTTTGTTTTCAAAGAAAGTAATATAATTGAAATGAGTCGAGTGTTTTAAGGGAGTTATAGTTTGTACTATCAAAGAGGCATTTTCATTATTCTTCTTGGCTCCTGCATAAAATATTCATGTCTGAATTTCTGAAAGTAATTTGTTTTAAATAAAAGCAATGTGCACAAGCATGGAAAGGTTTCATGCAAATAACTTGCTCTCAATACATTATTTACTTGTTTTAATTGTCATCTTGTGTATAGTGGTTTTTCTAAATTCACTCTCGGAGACAGAGCTTTGTCATGTTTAGACCCACTTCAGTAGCACCGATATCATAATAGAATAAGAACAATCTTTTTCTTTTGTGCTGTTTATTTGAGGACATTTTCTTGAATTTTTTTGTGATATATTAGTGAGGCAGCCATAAGATGATGTAAATCCTTTTATATTTTTTTTCCTCTCAGCTTTTGTAATCTACAACTTCTTGAGCCTGTCTTTTGAGTATCTTGGTGGAGAGAGTGCAATCATGGCAGAAATTCGAGGAAAACCGATTCCGTAAGTGCAGTCCAATCTTTTCCAGAAGCAAAGACGCATGTTGCCACTTTGTTTGATTACATAACTGTACATTAATGTCTGGAAATGTGAGGAATCTTTCTTCAGTGCTCCAATTACAACGATTTCTGTGGTCTAAACTCATTTACCTATATTGGTTTGGATTGATGTCTGACTCATTCTTTTGGTACATATTCCTCTGTTCGTCCCTTAGCAAAAGTAATCAAACCTGGTGAGGCTGTTAAAAGTGCATCGGCTCTGTGGTACTGTATGTTTCATTAATGCTTTAGGGTTATAATTAGGAGTGAGAAGGAGACAGGGTAGAGAATGCCGTACACTGAAAGATGGGGATTGAGGGAGGTTAGCAACCCATTCACTTTCATTATTTATTTATTTATATTATTTTTTTTATAAATTAAGTTGACAAGGAAAAAATCTCATTGGCCCATTGCATAGACTTGGGTACTGGATATTGTCTTATTTATTTATTCAGTCAGTTTTTTTCCAAGTTCCTGCCTGGATTGAATGGTTGTTGTTATTGTTATTATTTTTATTATTAATAATAATAATAATATTGGAGTTTTTTTCCACTCATGAGGTTAAAAAGTACCAAACCATTGACCTTTATCATATTTTAAGCCATTTTCAACTTATAAAATTAAATTTTTGTTTAGAAGTGGTTAGTTTTTGAATGTCAACTCCAGCACTGATGGGTTTTTATCACAGTGCAGTCATATCAATTAGTTTCCAGATAAAAACTATTGTGCAGTACTTTGTTAATGTAATACTAATTTGTTTTGGGAAAGTACAGTGAAATGTCTATGTACTGTCAAGAAAGTGACCTGCCTCATCAGACATACCTGACCAAAATGTCCAGGTGTTCCTAAAGGCACTGATTAAGAATCTAGAATGTAAAGGGTGGTAGATTTCTAGGGACACTTGGTTTAAAGCTTTTAATATTATTATGCCCCCATCACACTTAGAGCTTATAAAAGATCCCTGCAGCCCTTTTTACTTTAACAAGCAATACCCAAGCAAAGGAGTGCTAAAAGAACAGCTGGATTTATTTTGCTCTAATCAGAATCTCTATTGTTTTACACAGATGGGGACTAATTACCATTTTGGTTGTAAGGAAATCAGCTACATCCGTGCTCATTTACAGTTAAGGGATGTGTAAAAAGTCCCAAATCGACATCCCAGCTTACATGTGATTATACCATACCCCCCCTCCTTCTTTTATAAATTCAGCATAATAATCTATTCGGCTTTTTCATTTGCTTTGAATGTTTAGTTTTTGTTCTGTCATTTAAAAAAGTGGGGAAGTGCATGCAGTCAAATCATGTTCATGAAGAATGGCTTGGGCTGAATTCGAATACTGTTATTCCCATACTATTATCACACAGAAAGCAATTTGTAGGATGTCTGAATATTCAGCAGCCATTTAAAAGAACGGTATTATGATTTTTCCACTTTTTTGACTCCTAAATGATGTTTATTTGAAAAATGGTTGTTGGATGATGCCAGAATGACAAATAACGAGCTTCATGCATGTTTACATTTTCTCTTAAAGATGTTTGTGCTAGAAATAAGCAAGTTTTTCACGTTATTGTTGTTTTAATTTATTTTTTTTACATTTATTAATTTTTTTTTTGTGTGGGGGGGAGTTTCTCATTCCATGCTGGGCTTTCTGATTAGCTGGCCTTTTCCCACTGCCCCATGCAAAGCAGTATCACCGCCCATCCCACTCATAAAGATGTCTTTCTGGTGTTCAGTGCACTGCTACATGGTAATTACAGTGCATGCTAATTGTTTGTCAACAGTAAAATAAAAAATTTGAGCTTGTTGCCTTCTGCATTTTCCTACAACACACATCTTTATGCACTTCCCACATGTGCACATACAGTGGTACCTCAGTACTGTACTCGACCATAACTCGTTCCGATTTGGTCGAATTCCGAATCCGCTTTTCCCATTACAAATAATGTAAATGGTCTTAATCTGTTCCGTCGTCTTTTGAACGTCTTTTTTAACAGTACCGTAACTTGTACCATAGGTTCGCTAATTAAGTGAAAAAAATTATTGAATACAGTACACTGTTATGGTTCATCTTGTGAGAAACTTTGGTTTAATATTTATTGTTCTTATGCTTTAACCGTACTGTGGTTTTTATTTTAATGTGTTAGGGTCTGTGTTGTGAGAGACTCTGGATTTGGCGGGTCTCTCTCTGCGCGCTGAGGGGTGTAGCTGTCACATGCGAGTGGGGTGCTCAACACACAAACACATACACCTGATTCCACTTAATCATGGGCTATAAAGACAAGCAAAGCGCTCCTCCCGGTGTTATAAGACTGTCCCTCTTCCTCGTGATCTCTATGGCTCTCGGCTCCGTGCTCCACCAGTTCCCGCTTTAGTTTGATTTCCATGTTTCTCTGCATCTTTAACAGTGACTACGATTTCCCCGTGCTCTAATGCCTTCTCTGTGAACAGTAAAGCGCACTCGTTTTCATCTCTACTCTGTGTCATGTATTTTTGGGTCAGGCTGATTGTTCCTGGCGTCACAGCACACAATCTTCTAGCACCGGGAGGAGTGCTGCTAGTCTTTATAGCTCGTGATTAAGTGGAATCAGGTGTGTGTGTGTTTAGCACTCCACCCATGTGTGACAACCACGCCCCTCTCCAACGCTGCATGCATAGAGTTAGAGCCGCCAAAACCAGAGTCTCTCACAAAAGAGTCCATAACACACTAAAATAAAAAACACAGTACAGTTAAAGCATAAGGACAATAAAGATAAGAATTTTTATCTTTGTGGTGGTGAGCAGTTAGCATGTGTAAATTCCTTCCATAACAGCACTGGTTCTTAACTTGGGTTCGATCGAACCCTAGGGGTTCGGTGAGTCAGTCGCAGGGGTTCGGCGGAGGTCAAGACACACACCTGACTCTCATTCATGACGACACGCCCCACTTGTTCATTGGCTGCAGGTGATTACGCTACATTGCTTGGCCAATCTGTGCTGCAGGAAATTTGGTGCGCTCAGTAGTCGACTTGTGACCGTTGTGATGGTACGTCGTGTGATTTCCTTCTTCATGTTTTAATCCATACTATGTTGAGCAAAAAAAAAAAGAAAGTGGTCAGACAAATATGTACAACATGGATTCACATATATAACGGAATGTGATGCTCGTCAGTGTCCTATCTGCATGATTTGCGAAATAGGATCAACCCCCGCTGACTGACCTATATGTGTATGTAATATCAATAAATACATATCAATCAATCAATACTATAAATGCTTATAACAATGATTAAACATTCAAAAATAATGCATAAGATGTAAATAAAACAAATACACACACACACACACACACACAGATGTGCGTGCACACACTCAGATGTGCACCTCACATAAAAATGTAAGTAGTTGTGATGGGGAGTTCATGCATTGTAATGGTTTTGTTCTTTGAACACAGTGATGTTAATGCACGGTTCATTTTGGTGCCCCAGTAAAAACATATACCCATATCTTCAATTTGAAAAAAAATCATATTTTATTTTTCAATCAACGAGGGTTCGGTGAATAAGCTTATGAAACTGGTGGGTTTCAGTACCGTCAACAAGGTTAAGAACCACTGCATAACCGAAAGGGAGAGAGGAATCGGATTCCCTTCCATAACAGCTTCAGGTAACTCAGCCAAAGGTGTTTTTTTTCTCTTGCTACTCACTTTGGCATGGATGGCTCTTCTTCAGGATGTTCCTTTTGTTTCTTGAAGAACATTTCTAACGTGGCTTGTTTCTGCCTTCTTTTCAAAACCTTACGGAAGTGCCTCATGACCTCATCGTTAAAGGTGTGCACAGTGCTGCTAGTGCTGCATTTCCCCTCCCTCACGGTCTCAATTTTCTCACGCTTTTTTATCATTCAACTTCTGGATTTTGGTCGTCTTCCAGGATGAAAAAATTCTGGATTTTTTTTGGTCGAATTCCGATTTGTTCAACTTCTAAAGCGTTCGAGTACCGAGTTTCCACTGTACTAGCAATCATCTATTGGGCCATTTAGTGAAACTGTTTTTCTGTGGCAAAAGATTAAAAAAAAACATTATATACTTTCCGTGTTTAATTGAGACCAAGGTCCCCCCGCGACTGCCGAATTCCACAAAGTAGGATCAACCCCCACTGACTGACGTACACATACATGTATGTGTATATAATATCAATAAATACATATTCAACTCTA